>VUQG01019387.1:14392-32078 GCA_015106755.1 Etia nguti | reverse complement strand
TAAAAAAGTTTATATAAATGAAATTTATTTTTAAAAAAAAAAAAAAAAAAAAAAAGATGGTGGATTATACAAGAGACAGACCTGTATGTTTTATTTATTTATTTTGCATTTTGGGGTATTCACTGCACCTTGTCCGGTCCCATAGTATCTGTATAGGTGCTCTCCCCTGTGTGCCTCTGCTATTGATCACAGTTGCTTGAAAGTTCTGATTATATTACAAAAAAGTACTACTGAGGGACGACAATGCAGTTGTTGTCACTGCAAATTCAACTAACACTGGAAGCCGTACTCCAGGAGTACACTCATGTTGTTGATTTGGCTTTTTCTGGGGTTATTGATTTAAAAAAAAAATGGTGGTTATGAATGCTGAACAGGAGCAAATTGTCTTTCCATCAAAATAGTTTCCATCCTCCTTTTTAAAAAAAAAAAATTGAGTGGATATGGTGGGATAATCAGCACATCTAGATCTTTAACTCCCAGTGAAAGTATTTTTCTGCTATAAATTGATCATTTTTGGGGGGAGGTTTTTTGTCTTTGTCATGGTTCTCTGAGTGAAAACCAGACAAAGAGCGTGTCACTCGATCATCAGGCCTTGCGAGTAACAGAGGAACAGGTTTTCAAATGGAAAGGGAGGGGCAGGGCACTACCTTTTAGAGGCATGGGTTCAAATTACAACACAAGACTTCAGTGTAGTGGAAATGTAATGGACCAGTTTGACCCTTGAACCATAAGCACTGTAAGATTTCCTTCAGATTAACTGGTATTTTTCCCCTCCATCTCTCTCATGTTGCTTGCCATTAAAAGGGCAGACAATCCCAGATGCAGCTTTCACCTCTCTTTACAAATGCTTTAAAGCTTTTAGCTCTAATTTCTTGTCAACACCGGCGTTTATGACCACTCCCAAGTTTTATTTGCTCGCCAGACAATAAAAGTAGCAATAAAATCGTCCTTTGCTGCTATTTTTCTTCATGTATGTCTAAAACTAAAACTATGCTTTTTTCAGAAGTCTCTGAGTCTGCCTTTACAGAGAGCATGGCGGCTATGCTGAATCTACCCTTGAAAGATCAATTTCCTCAGCTAGAGTAACACTAGTCGCAGCTCAGGGTCGTGCAGCCTGGTATTGTTGGGGCTCGGTTGCTATGGCAGCGGCATGTATTATAAGCTGTCGCTAAGGGATATTTGTATTGTTGTGGGGTGTGTGGTGAATCCACGTGGGACTGTCTAGTGGTTCTAGCTTTAAAGTAGTGTGTCCGCCACTTTGGGCACACCTGATGACATCAGGGGATGTTTGGCCCTGCGAGAAAAGAAGCAATGTCAGTGCCGTTGGTGGATGTGACCTGACTGTACTCCACAGTGACAGATATCAGTAGCTGTATGAGCTATTCAGTGGCTAACCTGCCCTCTCTATTGTACACAATCAACGTAGTATAAACTATCACAGATTAATCCCAGTTCTAATAGCAACCTGGTAACGGCAAATAACGTGTTACGTGTTCCTTCACTGACCCGTTTTCTGAAAACAGGAAATGTTATGCGGTGGTTTCTCTGTGGTGGAGGTCATTGCTCATGTCCTTAAATGACAGCAAGTATTTACATTAAACTGCATTAACTTCCATTAACCTATTAAAAATAATATTAATGCAGCACACCAGCAAAACCCAGGTAATATGATAACCGCAGTTCAGTTTTATTTACATAGTGGCAAATCACGACAGCAGGTGCCTCAAGGTGCTTTATATTGTAAGGTAAAGAGCCTACAATAATACAAATATGCACATGCACTTGGCGACAGTAGGAAGGAAAAAACCCCTTTTAACAGGAAGAACTCTCTAGCAGAACCAGGTTTAGGGAAGGGCGGACAAAAAACACACTGTGGAAGAGAGCCAGAGATTAATAATAACTAATGATTAAATGCAGAGTGCTGTGTAAACACATAGTGAGTGAAGAGGAAACACTCAGTGCATCATGGGAAGCCTCACGCCCCCTAGGCTAACTGCAGCGTAACGAAGGGAGGGTTCAGGGTCACCTGATCCAGTCCTAACTTTATGCTTTATCAAAGAGGAAAGTTTTAAGCCTTATGAATGACACGCCAGCCTCGATGTTGTATTTTAGCTTCTTTTTTTTTTTTTTGAAGTATGCATTTCACTGGTTTAGTGAACATTCACAGGGAAGCAAAACCCCTAAGTGGTAATCTATGCCAATTATCTTAGGAAGCTGTATGACTCACACCCTTGATATTTTTCATGCCAGCATGACTGTTTTACAGGAGATGGCATGCAGAGGTTAAACTGTGCATGCTATCCAGCAAAGCCGACTCTTACAAGTCAAGAAAAGGAACCTAAAGTCCTTTCCTGCTGATCACTTTCTTACAAATACAAGAAAATGAGGCACTGTTGAATAGTTGCTGTTACCTGACTGCTCCACAGCCTGAAGTACTATAACAATGAAGGCAGTCGATGAATATTAAATTTCATTTGCTTCACTGTATCTCATTAGGGATATATTCAGGTAGTCAAACCTACCCAACTACCTTCTTGTATTTTCCAGCTGTAATCAATATTTTTATCTTATGGCTCAAATGACTATAATATAAAAGGTGTCGCTCAAAGTAACTGTAAAGTAACTCGTGTAGTCATGTAATGCTACACGAGGTCTTACACTGAGTCTAAACTGAGAGTGTTGAACTTTGCTTTTATTTCAGTTTCACTGCTCACTCTGTCTTCTTTGGTAGCAGCTGTTTTGGCCACTCTGCCACTCTTTGGTGCTCTCTTGCTGGTATAGCCCCTTTAATGGGAAATAAATGTGTATGCGTGTGTCCCTCTTGCACCTATGCCACCATAGCTCAACTAAGTGTTTAGCCTAGCTTGACTTCTCTGGGAGCATTGACGTGTACTTTTATTTGAGCCAAGTTCTAACATAAAAAGAGCTGAAGTGAAACTAAGTATTGAAAACAACAAAAAGTGTCAGTGGAGCCGCTGTCTGTACTTTTCGTGCTGTGAACTCAGTTTTTCCGGTCAACTTGTCAACCAATCAGCATACGACCGACACACTCGAGCAATGTGCAGTTGGGATTTGGAGGCAGCACGTTTCCATTGGTTGAAAACCTCTTTTCGTAGGCAAATGCGCACTTGCAGCGCCATAAATTAAGTATAATGGCCTTTTCATGCTTTTATGGTTTTTCGAGGTTTCGTATTTGCCTGCTGTCACCGGGGAGCTGTTGTTGGTCTATCAGTCAGCTGGGGAAAAGAGCCAAGTTATAAGATACAAAGAGCTGAAATGACACTGAGTGTTCCTCATGTCTGTGCTATTCATGCTGTCTTTGATGTTTTTTCACGCTTCTGCAGTTTGTTAACTCCACTGTCACTTCCTTTATTGTTTCAGCCAATCAGCGTCTGACCTGCACACGAGTATCATCCACATTAAGCTGTGGTCTGTTGTGGTTTGTGTAGCATATACCTATGGAAACAGACACAAATGTGGTAATATAAAGCCACCATAACATGTGGTGACAGAGAGAAATTTTGGGAGAAAGTAGTGTGAACTTAAATTACGTGAATAATTTTTATACTTTTATTTTTTCCTTTTTATGTATTTTTACGCCTTTTTGCTTAATGATAGTAGGAAACATTGGCACTGTCCTATCTGCACCTCACAATTACTGCCTTTGCCCCCTCCACCACTGCCACCACCACCATTATCACTACCAATACTACTAACTTGACTTTGTTTGTAGTATAAGTGCCTTTAGAAATATTTTTTTAATTTAAATATTTATACAAATGTTTCTTTCAGTGTGTTTGATATTCTAGCAGACCACCTAAGAAAGTATGTTTTTGCGAGTCTTTGTCCTGTCTTCCTCCCCTCACCCCCAACTGGTCATGGCAGATGGCTCTTCCTCCTGAGCGTAGTTCTGCTGGAGGTTTCTTCCTGTTAAAAGGGAGTTTTTCTTTCTCACTGTCGCCAAAATGCTTGCTCTTGTTGGGGTTTTCTGTTTTCTTTGTATTAATGAAGGGTCTTTACCTTACAATATAAAGTGCCTTAAGGCAGCTTTTGTTGTGATTTGACCCTAAATAAATAAAATTGAATTGAAATTAATTGGATAGTTACTAGTTATTAATAGTATTAATATTGTTTTCAAAATGTTTTCACTATTTATTTAGGTTATATATGGAAGTAAGTTAGCATTAGCTGGTAACTTGAAACTCTTGTTTTTTGGCTCCACAATATCAGACTCCAAACTCCTAAGATGTATTTTATAAACAAATATGTGATGCAACTGTGGCTATATCCATCTTTTACATACAGTCTATGGGTTTAGCATATTGTAAATGTAAATTAAATTAAAATACATGTTAAATTTCAGTTACTGGCTTAGAGGCTAATGGTCAGTTCATGTTTGTGGAATAAACATTTGAATCGGAGTATGAAGTCCACAAAAAAAATGCAAGTGTTGTGAACAGGTATAATACAGGCAGCTGCTCATTTGTAACAGACTCCCTGGACCATTTTCCATGTCAAGTGTTTTGGCTGTAAAGAGGCACTTATTTACCCACAAACACAGAAAGCCCATCCAGTCAATGTTTAAACCACCAGAGAACATTTATTGGCCACTTTAACAGTGTGGTTTGTTGCTGTGCAAATATGGAGAAAACAGCATTTTGCTTTTAAACAGGGTTTTGACAAGTGAGATGTAGCCATGGATACTGTGCAGTAAATCTTTTCAGAGCAATACGTCTTAACTCTGTCTCTGCAGTGATGTTGTCACATAATAGTAGTGATATCTAGACACAAAAATAAACAAGTATCAGGGACATGACTAAATGTAGAGCAAATAAACACACAGCCATGAGTACAGAGATAAATAGATGTTATTGACTGAAGTGAGTAATCCCGGTCAGGTAGATCTCAATAGATCGCGGATCCCTTCTGCCTCTAACCTCCTGTCTTCATTAATGCACTTTTTTATTGCGCTTTCTGTTGATGGAAAAAGTAGAAATCATTCCGCCTCCTCGTACACACGACATTAACCTTTACTGGTTTCGCCGCTTAAATGGTTGTGTTGACGCATTGCACTCGGCTCTTTTTACTGGAGCATTTTCCCAGCATTGTAATGAAAAGGAGGCCATATCCTGGGCAAATGTCCAGTTTTAACTGTTGAAAGTTACCTGGACCATAGAGCTGGCAGTCTTCTCGAAACAAATCAATTTTGGCACCTTCTCATAGGCAGCAAGCCAAGTTTGAGTGGCACTGCATGAATTCTTCATTTTAATGAGTCATGTCCTCTATGACAATAATGAAACATAACTTGAAATGTCTGTGACACAGATTATACTGTGGTTGTCCCAGAATTTATGCTGTCAGTGGTTGAGAATCTAGAAAGGATTTGAAAGTGTGTTTGGTGTGTTTGTCTCACTGTAGTGGAATAGTTCCTCACAGGTAGGCCAATCTACCACACTATGAGCTGCAGCCTCACGTGTATTCTATTAGATTTTCACCTCTCCCAACTTTCAGAGTGCCTGCATTGTTGCTTCATGATGATACGATGGCATTATTGCAGTGCGTTATCGTGTCGACCGGTAAAAATAGAAACAAGAAGACTACAAAGGACTGCATTAAGCTTTGTCATAAAGTTCAGGGCTGTCTGTGGCTGTACAAAGTGGCTTGTTTTTATGTCCTGCTGCAGATGCTGACTCACCACTGGAAAAACTGAACTTCCTGAGTTAGTCCTAAAAGCTCTTTGAAGAGGGTATAGACGGGCTTTCCTTAAGACTATAATGTGGAACCTTTTCCCTTTTTAAACATCCAAAAATGACCGGTTTTATATATTTCTTCACTTGCCTACTTACATTGTGCTTCCAAAAATGTAAAGACCAGGAGAAATCCATAATTATATTTAATGTACCACTCTTGTTTTATTTGTAGTTTCCTGCTGATTGCATGTTATCCCGTTTACTCGTACCAGCTAACGAGCCAGTGTGTATAGTCTAGCATTATGACAATGATCAACATGCTGGTAAAGAGAACAGTGCTGGGCTGCCCCACTATTGATTTTAACTCATAATGTTGTCTGTGGTGGCTTTATGGGTGGTCGTCGGCTTATCTGATGTTCAGAAATTACTCAAACTAACATCATTTGTGGCTCGCTCATTAGAATGAAATAACAATAAATGACTGAGTTACTTCAGTTAGCTCGTCACTGGCAGCGCCGAAGACATCCCATGATCCCATGCTACTTCATTATGTCTTCAAGCTGCATCTTCAATAAATGTTTTGATTGTGAAAACCCTTGTGGCAGAAATTATAAAAAGTAACTAAGTCACTTTCTCCTTGTTTGCTCTGTTTCTTAGCTGTTCAATTGGCAGATTTGCGATGTATATTTAACTCACTATGTACCGAGGGACCACTTGTTATAAACTGGACTGTTGTTGTGATATTGAGCTTTAAGGAAAGGAACTCTTTAGTTTTAGCTGCAGAACCATCCTGCGTGTTCTCTGCGTTTTTACCATACAGCAGTGTGTGACTGTGTTGCGTCTTGGTCTGTAACTGATTACTGAGTCCCTGACAGTGAACTTTATACTTGGCATTGTGACTCAAAGGTTTACTGGGAAAACATAAACCTCTATTAGAAGTTCTCCTCGAAAACATGCAATACATAATGCCTAAAGGCGCATTATGGCAGTGCCAGCCCAGTTTGAGACCATATTTCAGCAGTTTTATAGACTTGGATGTCTGCTTGATTTACACTCTCAGTGGCATTTCTGAGCATTCCTCCAGCCTCGGCCGCTCTGCCTTGGCTCGTCGCAGCCACCAGAGCTTTAACTCTCTCGAATTGTTTGGAGCAGTGCGGTGATATACAGTGACAAGGGTGTTTGCGAATGCCAGCAGATCCAGTCCCCTCGTTAAATCTTGTGTTTCCCTAGTGTGTGTGCTCCGGTGGGGTGCGACAGTCTTAAAGGATCCTTTCAGTGCATTGACCACAGTATTTAGATTCGGGGAATGCATGTGAACCCCATCCTACTGTCTCAAAGACGAATGTAAGCGTTCAGTGCAGTTCTTCTGTCTTAGATGTAGTTTCTGCTGCAGTTATAGTTACTGACCTGCAGATCTTTGATGTACATGACCTACATTAAGGATGTCATTTTACCTTGTGTGCCACATGCAACCCACTTTGATCTTCAAACTGGTCTTTCTGTCAGTGAAAAGAAGTTTAACTGCAGATTTAATCTCTGACATGTCTTTAATGTAAGATAAGAAAAGTGCAGTTTCAACAACACATCTCAGTTTTTCTAGAAAAAGAGAGAAATCTGTTAGCATGCCTCTTTGGGCTAAATTGTCATAAATGTATGTGTAAAATTGTGAAATGGCAGAAAATGCTGCGTTAGCTCATTGCACAGACTGTCCTGTAATTTTAAAACAGAATTTTTTTGCAAGCTGACAGAATATTTCTCTTTTTACTTTGAACCTAAACTCAAACATCATACATTTCTACAGTAGATGGTGAAAAAACAGGAAGTTTTCTGTCATTTATTTGTTTAACTGTTGCTTCATTACATAAATGGAGGTCTGTACCAGTAGTTAAAACTCCAAAATGTATGCCCTCCTTCACATTTTCTAGAGCCACCCAGTGGACTGGATTGGAGTCTTTGGTAGGCTAATTCTGTTAGACACCCCTGTCCTATGTGCTTTGCAAGAACATTTAAATACAGTAGAGAATAGAAGGCTACAACAAGTTTTGCTGTATATGAGGTTGAAATCAAAAATGTAAATTTTTTATGTTCTTTCTTCTCAGGTACATCCAGCCATGATTGAGGACAAGGGTCACCGTGTGACCGACTACTTTGTGGTGGCCGGGTTGACCGACAAGTCCACGCCCTTGGAGCAGGACCTGTCGGAGACTAAATCCACTGGGCCCAAAGCACCCATCACTGACTTGGCCGTCATTAACAAGTCAGCAGGAGAAACGGTGCCTGAAGGCTTCACTTGTATCGAGAGCACCTACAGCGGCCAGCCAGCCAACCTTAATCATGGCAGTCTCAAGAGCCCTGAGCTCTTCCTCTGCTACAAGAGAGGACGGGGTAAACCTCCACTGATTGATATCGGGTGAGTCAGCCATTTATTTACAGTATGTCGGTGTTTGTAATCACAAACGCTCATTTCCCTACAGCAGGAGGAGACCATTATAAGTGGGTTTATTTACCAGTTTTAGAAACTAGTTCTGACTGACGAACAGCTTGAGGAAAAAAATAAACAGCTTCATATGTTTAAAATGATGTAATCAGTACAGAAGTTCTCCTGTAAATTGTAAATTCAGAATGACGAAGTATGTGTGGTTCATCCAGCCAAGTATATAAAAATGAGGAATGAGGTTTTAATTCATCCACTTTGCTGTGAATCTTTAGGTCTATCCTACTGCTCTGATTTCTCATTGTTATTGTGATTAAGGCAGGTTAGAGAAAGAAACTTGTTGGGAGCTGCTACAAACTGCTGTAATTGCTGTGCACATTGCTAGCTGGCATGCTGGCAGTTGATCATATGCAGAAAGCAGCCCTGTGGTGAAAAATCTGATCAATCATCTAAGTGGATCGTTAGTGTGCCGGTGCTGTCACGTCCTCATTCAGAATTTCACATGAAAAACTTTTCACCGGCATCATCTGATGGTTGTCACGGTCGAAAACCCCTTTTTTGTTTTTTTGTTCCCCCCCACCACCCGCCAATCAAAACCTGGCCCTGTTAAGTTTGTCAGTTTGTTTTTTTCTACCTGACAAAACATTACTGCAGACATTCAGGAAGTAGGTAAGTTAGCTGTTTATTCACTCTCCCCTATTTTGTGACAGAGTTCCCCCTCTCCGCCACGCCTCTTGGCTCGTATCTGACGATAGAAATTTCCCTTCTTCCTACTATTATGTTTTAAAAGGGAACTCAATATATTTCACTTCACGCAGTGAGGTATGCCCTAAGCCTTACTAGCCTCACAAGAAGCCAAACTTTTAATCTACACCAGCAGCAGCAGCAGCACTTTATCCTGTTACCTGAGTGAAGGAGCAGTATCTCATGCAGTAATGCATCTTTCAGAACAGTGACGCAACACCCCGAGGCATTCACGTTCTTCACACACCTGAGCTTTGTCTAAAGCCTGTTTTTGTCTCCTGCTAACAAACTGGAGTTTCCAGTTACAGCTGCCAGCACTCTCCTGCTCCCTCTCTGGAAGATTCCCCTCCTGTCTGCAAGATCAAGACTGGATTAAAAAAGAAGGCGATCTGCTGCCTCAGACTTTATTCTCATTCTGTAATGAATCTGGTTTATTTCACATGCTACTAATGCGATTTCCTCCTCCTAGGGTATCGCTTTATAGCCGTGACTTCCTGCACACACAGAAGATTGTATGCAAAGTCATATTTCCTCCATGAGATTGTGCAATTCCCCTCAGCATGCAAATAGAAAAATAAAAATAGAAGTAAACTTGCAAAGCTGCTTTGTACTTTGTCATCGTCAGTTGAGACACTTAGTCATAGATGCCTCTGATGAGGCTGAGTAACAGCGTGGTCATCTCACGGGTTACTGCCAACAAATATTTAGACTCTTAATGTAAAATTTCTGAATTTAATACAAAAGCTGTTTGAGATGATGCTTGTTTTTACTCCACCTTCCACTTGTCCAGTGAAAGAATAAATGTAAATCTGGTGAAGCGTAAATCATTTATCGCTCCTTCTGCTGTCCGACATTCCCAGCCCGGTGCTCCAGAGCATGACTGCTTACCCTGCCCATTAGGACCCTGTTTTTGTTGCCTAAATGAGAATTTTGCTGGCAACTGTCCTCCCGGCCTCTTTAGATTTGTCCTGCACTCTTTTCAGAATAAATGGAGTGTTTCAGGACTATTATATCTGCAACGGCTGCCTCTGGCCCTGCCCATGGATTAGAAAGTGCGTTTTTAGTCCTAGTTTGAAGAGGGTAGGAGTCAAAGCTTTTGGCCTCCCACGTGGCATTGTCCAGATGGAAAGGGAGGACATGGAGCATGCTGCTACAGAAGCCCTGCAGTCATGCAAAAAAAAGAAAAAAAAAGAAATCCAACACAGTGGGGCACTGATTGCTTTCCAGACTGCAGCTCTTGGCTGTGTGATATCCACTGTGGGAGCGTGCAGGTCGCAGATACAGGTAGTGCACAGAACATTTTAGTTGTAACATTTAAAAGGTTTAATCTGTTTTGAGCTGGATACGAGAACCACTTTACTGTCTGGGATGCGAATGAGTCAGCTACTAAGTCTGAATCACATCACTCACTGAAGACAGACTTCTTACCGAGGCCTTAAAGAGAAACCAGAGCTTTCAGAACAAAGTAAGCAGTGCTGACCACACACTGATCCTCTCTGTAAAACAGGAGAAGCAGAGATTATTTTTACCACAGAGCCACAGTTTAACCTCTTTATTTAGTGTCTCGCAGGCATGCACTTTGTTTCCCAATTGGAGGGATGCTTTCATATAGTAGCAGTGCGGTGCTTATGCTTTGTCAGACTTTGCTCCTGAAGAAATTGTAGTTTCTTGCATTTTAACTACGTAATTGCTCTGAAGCAAAGCTGCGTGAAGTTTACAGAAATCAGTCTTTCTGTGTTTTTCTGTAAGCATAATGTTTCTGACAGCTTACGAGACTCAAAGCTACAGCTATTAGTAATAAAACCCTTAAATCAGATAACTCCGCCCGCAGTTCCTGCTCAGCATTTTAGCACCCCTTGATTGGGGTTTACAGCTTGCACTGTTACTGTTTAAGTTGATCAGATTAAAAAAAAAACAACAAAAAACACCTGACTTAGTAGCTGCTCCACACAGCAGAGCATTTAGCAATTAAAGAGGCAGATATTGGTGGAGTCCAAAAGAGGAGAAAAAGGAAAATGACTTTTTGATGGCTAATGTTTGTTTTTCCATTGTGGAAATATGTTTCCCAACACTGTGAGCATGTGATGTGTTAATATTTAGTGTGCAGTTTGTGGTGGTAAGTCCAGATTAACCGTCTATGCAGTTTAAAGAATAATGTGATGTTGTAAGGTGACTTTATATCACGCAGACGGTGATGGTGATTGTATATCAGGCATGTTGTTCTAGAATCTAGTTGTTCTTATGAGCAGCACAGGATTCAAGTAATAATAAATGTGTTTTTTAAGACGTGGGTAACTTTTCTGTTAGATTGTAGGTTTCTGTCATCTTCAGTTTTCTTTTTTTGGTTTAGCTGCTGTTTGTTATTTCTTATCTATGAAATAATTTAGTTGTTTATCTCTTTTATATGAAAAATGTCCTCTTATCAGTCTTGGCACTGCTCTGTTTGTCACTGTTTTCTATTGTCTGCGTCCAATCAGGAAATAAAAGTTGGTACACGGATGATGGAAATAGCTAGTAGGCATAGACGTAAGACAGCTGGGAATTTATTCTGTCAATAATTACTTTGGAGGATTCCGTGGAAACCTTCACTTCAGACTGTTAAGCTCATTACTCGGAAATTTACTGCTAGGAAAAATATTACCAACCAAAGAGATATGCTATTTTTTTTCCCTTTGGTTTTGCAGGGGGGCAAGCAGCAAAGCTGCGTTAGCACCCATAGTGTCCCTACATTCTCTTATTTATGATCTTCTTCTTATCCTTCTATGGTAGTGTAAGTTCTATTTATTTATCACACTGATTGGAAACAGTTCCCTGATTCTTTTCATAAAGTTCCATGTCTGTACCTCACACACCAGTGTGGTGGTGCTCTGCTACTGATGAGATGAAGTTGGTGGTGAGTTTAGCCTCTAACTGAGTATAAAACTATGTACTGGTCCTCAGTGAGGACAAAAGGCGAATATGCACGAAGACCAAACGTGGCCACAATATGTGTAAAGTGAACTTTAACAAATTAAAGTTGCAGTTTGATTTCTGCAATATTGGGTTTGATGGAAAAAAAATTTGAAAAAATATTCAGAGGTATTAAAATTCTTTCAGTCAAAGTAACATTTTTACTTACTGTTTACCTTTCAGGGTGCTCTATGAAGGTAAGGAGCGTCTCATCCAGGGGTGTGAGGTCATCCAGGCAACACCATACGGACGCTGCGCTAATGTCAATAACAGCTCTGCAACCTCGCAGCGCATCTTCATCACCTTCCGCCGAGCACCACCCGTCCAGCCGCAGAATTCACTGGCCGTGACGGACATTTGCGTCATCGTCACTAGCAAAGGCGAGACGCCGCCGCACACCTTCTGCAAAGTGGACAAGAACCTCAACTGCGGCATGGTGCGTCTGAATTTAGTTTCTTAGCTCTCTTTCAGTGTCATCGCCCGTGAAAGTTCAAACGCCTAATAAGAGTGTGATCGTTCTTTCAGTGGGGCTCCAGCGTGTTCCTGTGTTACAAGAAGTCGGTATCTGCGTCAAATTCCATCAGTTACAAAGCCGGTGAGTGAAAGTGATCAGTTTCAAAATGCCATCTTCAACTGCGATCTGTTTCCTGCAGCTGCTGAACAGTGGTTACTGCTGTCACGTTTTTGTGTCCGTCTTCGTGTAATTCAGTTGTCAGTGTTTGATTCATGTGATTTTACCTCATGAGATGATTTTTTTAATGATTTGCTCCTATGGTGTCAAAGCTGTTTGCAAGAGTAGGTAGTTAATGTATTTAATTGAAACAGTGTTTTGTCTTATTTAAAACAGACAAGTGTTTGAAGTCAACAAAATTAAATGTAATGTTTTCATAATGCGTACTGTATCATTATGCAAATCTTATTAGAAAATTTGAAGTAAAAAGTTGACAGTAATAGTAAATACAGTATATCAGTAATTCACTTTGATCATTGTGTTACTGACCCTTTAGATAATGGTGTTTTAAACAGTAGAAGGAAGACAGTGTGTGTGAATGAGAGAGTCATATATAACCATTGGTTACACGTGGACCAGTTTAAATACCTGTGGTCAGCCATCTAAATTAACAGACAGTGCACAGGTGAGGTGTGTGAGAGTGCAGGTAGGGTGGAGATGGGTGTCAGAGGTGAGCTGTGACAGAAGGATTGCAACAAGAGTGAAAGGGAATGTTTACAGGAGAGTGTAGTTTGAAGACAGCAGCACTGACAAAAGGATAAGAGGCCGATCCGGAGGTGGCAAAGCTGAAGATGCTAAGACTTTCACTGACCAGGATGGACAAGATTATAAATGAGTGTATCGGAGGGACAGTTCAGGTCGAGCAGTCTGGAGACAAACACACACACACACACACACAAACATACACGCCCTGTGGAGACGTGCATGCTGGCTTTATCTTTTGGCCGGCCTTTTTCCTGTGAAGTGGCTGTTTATTCATCTCGGACAACTGCACTTCCTGCCACGCCCTTTTGTGCGTCTGCTGTGCGTGTGTGTGTGCATGCACGGGTTAGAGAATGTGTGTGTCTTTTCATAGTGACAGCCTGAAAACTATTCAATAAACTTAAACGTTACCATGCGTCTTGCTCTGAACGACCACATTGTTTCATCATGTGATGTTTATTTATTTGTTTGTGTGTTATTCTGTGCTCCAGGTCTAATCTTTCGTTACCCAGAAGAGGACTATGAGTCTTTCCCTCTGTCAGAGTCAGTACCTCTGTTCTGTTTGCCCATGGGTGCGAAGATCGAGTGCTGGGCACCGAACACTCGTGACCCTCTGCCTGTGTTTTCTACATTTGTCTTAACCATCTCCTCTGGTGAAAAGGTGAGACATAGCTGCCAAAAGCACTTTTTTTCTGAAAATCTTCTTATAATCAAGGAAGATTTAAATTAAAGTGTTTAAAACTGTCTGGCTAGCCAAAATGTTTCAAGCACTTTAACGTCCACCTCTTGTTGCCAGGTGTATGGATCAGCCATCCAGTTTTACGAGCCATATCCAGCAGATCTGTTGAGCGAGAAGCAGAAGATCCAGCTGGGCCTTCTCACCACGGTGGAGAAGAAGATGATCCCCAACCGGCCTGTGAACACCAATAAATGCATCTGCCTGCTCTCGCGCTGGCCCTTCTTTGAGTCCTTTCGCAAGTTCCTGATGTTCATCTACAAGTTCTCCGTCTCAGGCCCACACCCACTGCCTATTGAAAAGTAGGAAACTACTTGGCAGCTGTGGAAACTTTCAAAATCATTCGTTGGCCACTTTAATGCCAACCTTTTAAAAGGAAACATCTAACATGAGTTTATTATTTCCTTCAACAGGCACATCTCACACTTCATGCACAATGTCTCATTTCCTTCCCCTCAAAGACCCAGAATCTTGGTCCAGGTCAGAATGTTTTTTTCTCTCTTGCTGTCGGTCAAAATAAATCTGAGTTTCCACATGTGCAGTACTCAGCAAACGTTTTAGCCACTGTAGATTTTGTTTTTTTGTTTTTTTTAGAAGTATTTTTTCCTGTTAATGGACTTTCTTAATAGTGTGCAGCTATCTTTGATGTTTGTTAGAGAAAGGTCTGTGAATCTCAAAGAAAAGTGTGAAAAATGTGATATTTTTGTATTTTTCCATTACTGATGTTATTTAATGTCCTCTGCAGCTCTCGGTACAGGACACTTTGATCCTCTCCCAGCCCGTGTGTACACCCTTACCGCTCAGGTACCTTGGCCTGCTCAATAAATGCATAACAAAATCATTTCTCTACAAAAAAAACCTGTTCAGTTAATTCCTCCATTGCCATCTTTTTTTAAGCCTTTTTCTGCTTCTACTTTTGCTGTTTTCCAACTGATATGAGTAATTCAGCTACTTTATTTTCCTTTTTGTAGCTCTGGACGCTGCCTTATGCAACCTTGAAACCTCATAAAATGGTGATTGACGGGCTTTTGTTAAAGCTAGCAGCGGCTGCTATTGATATTCAAAGTAATGTGTGCTGCAGTCTCTACAATAGAGATTTAAGGAGACAGAATTACTGCACAAAAGGCAGTCAGTTTTAAGTTGCAATTATGAAGGCTTTTAAAATGATCAGTTTGTTAGATTATGAAAGAAAGCATCTGAAAACAGAGTGTTTTAGCAAACTGAAGCAGTAAAGCAGACAAGAGATTGTTGAACAATACATTTTATGTTGATGGTTCTATTTTGAATGTGAGGTGTAGATTTCTTCAAACTGTATAAATTCATTTTAATTTTCCCGTGCCTGTATTTCTGCCTTTTCCTGGTTTCCCATTTGATTAATTCTGCTTACATTTGGTTACAAACCCAGCAATGAACCCTTCTGTTTCCCAGTTCTTTTCCCTTTATTTTTCCCTCTCCTTTTCTTTCCGCTGTGCTTTACGTTCCCTGTCTGAACTCATCACTTCATTCCTCTCCTCTCTTCTTTCCCTCCGTGCCAGCGGGGCAGACTATGGCACTCTGCTGATGAATCTAGGCTCAGAGAACTGCGCCACACTGCTGCACTTTGTCCTGCTGGAGAGCAAGATCCTGCTGCACTCGCTCCGGCCCGCCGTGCTCACCGGAGTGGCCGAGGCTGTGGTGGCTGTGAGTAGGCTCCAACATGCACTGTCATATTGTCATACTCAAATGTATTCAAATATACTCAAATAGATATAATTTATTTGCAGGATTGGATTTTAGCAAAGCTTTTCCTGCTTAGCCTGATTACAGTTTTAAATTAGTTTAATATATTTTATTTAAAAAGCACACTGAACATGAAAAGTAGAGCCTGACACATTTATGGCCAATATTAGGTATTTGCTCATTTCTCAGTATCGACAAGTATAATGGCTGAAAAATGGGGGAGAGAAAACAAAACCAGGAAGAGACGAGAGAAACACCCTTCAACTGTTATCAGTATTGACATTCCCTAGTTTGTCCACTAGAGGGCACTCTGCAACGTACCTGTTCGCAGCACTTTTTTTAAACCTCACAAAACAAAAGAACCAGCTGATCCGAGCATAGTCAGGCAGAGCGTAAATGACTGCAGGCGGTGGTGTCTCAGTTGTGCAGTTGTTTAACTTTTCGAATCTGCACATGCAAAACATTTAAACTTGCATTTCCTTGACTTATCTGAACTTTTTAGATAAGAAACATATGACTAGCACTATGAAGCGTTGCACAATAACATCTCATTTACATGTGTTTTTCGCAACAGATGGACACTTAAGGGACACAGCAACAAAAATATATTTTCAAAAGGATTAAATGAATAACACGCTGTAGATGCACAGTTTAACTCCACTGCGTTTGGATAACCCAACACTTTCCTTTAAAGTGACATAAGTAGTAGTCACTATTGTTGAGTCAACATTCATTAGAACTGCAGAGAAGAAAACTGTCTGCTTACTTAAATAAAAACACTAATTAAGAGCTCACAGAATACACAGCTTGTTATTTAGGCACTCGATGCCCAGACAAGCCGTACATGTACCAGGAGATGGAGGAGAGGGATACAGCACGGTTACATAAACTACATTTAGTAAATGATATGCAGTATATGTAACAGTATCGGTAATTAGTCAAAGACAGCTCAAATGGGCCACATGGAGGAACTGTCAGTATTAGTTATATTTCCTTTCACTTATGTTTTATGACCACAATGAAAGGGCATTGAGATGAGTCAGGTAGAGCAGTTTAATCCAGAAAAACAGCAGCAAGAAGAGGAACAAGTTCCTGAGCAGTGATGTGAGCAGCACTGCACGTCTTTTTTTATTCATGTAGACACAAAATCAGTGATGGGGCCTGAGTGAAGCCTACACTGTAATCAATACTGTAAACATTATTCAACTCTCAATAATGTAGTCCTATTGAGTATTGGTAAGGTGGTTTCCATATATCGCCTAATAATGTTGCAACACTGTACCATGAAGTCCAGAGAATGTTAAAGTAAAGCATGTGTACCTTTTATTTTAGCTGAAAATGCCAGTCATGAATGACTAAAACCACAAGTTAATGACTTCCTTTTTTAAACTTGTGACAGTTTTGAATTGCTTTTATAGCTGATCATTACTTTGTGTCTCACATCTCCGTGCCTGCAGGCAGCGTAGTATCCAAATAACGCTGGCACTCCTCAGGCTTTTTGAACTTTGACTTATTTTTCACTGAATTTAGTTGCTTATTCTCCAGTTCCAGAAAAGTAAGGATTTCACAATTCTCAAAATCAACCCAAATAGGTTTCAGCTGTTATAATAGATCAGTTATGCAAGTGTGACCCCCTAAATTTGTCTTAGTTTTCTGTGGTGTTCAACTTATAGATGTTCTTGAGGGGTGGAGCATTATGAAAAAATGGGCTTGTGAGTAAGGAAAGAAATATGCTGCTGTTGTTTTTGGATTTTTACACATGGGAAACCCTTTAAAAACATCTGTCTGGGAGTAATAATCCTGATTCTGGCTTTTGTCTCCTTCCAGATGATTTTCCCCTTCCAGTGGCAGTGTCCCTACATCCCCCTGTGCCCGCTCTCTCTCGCAGGCGTCCTCAACGCTCCGTGTCCATTTATAGTGGGTGTGGACTCCCGCTACTTCGACCTTTATGACCCCCCGCCAGATGTTGTTTGTGTGGATCTGGACACCAACACTATCTACCTGTATGTTGTACTTTGTTAGAGAAAAACACACTTTGTCCTCTACATTAACAGCTCTCATAATGCTGAACAACTCACTGATTTGTGAGCCCAGATTTTTGTGCAGCTGTCGTTTTTTTTCCAGTCAACTAACTTTGTGGTTTTGTGTGTTACAGGTCAGATGAGAAGAGACACAGCAACTGGAAGAACCTCCCAAAGAAG
>VUQG01019387.1:0-14372 GCA_015106755.1 Etia nguti | reverse complement strand
CCTGCAAGAATCTCATTAACTCACTAAGCAACTTGCACCACCAGCTGGCCACCGGTACAAACAGCATCTCATTTGTATAGCAAAACCTCGATCACTTACCTGTTACACAAACTACCACATTTGACGTGGACATGGTTCTTAATCTTTACCAGAACACTGTAAGCTCAAATTACAATATGCATCATGTTATTCGGTTAATAATATATCGAAGTCCAAAGCTGAAAATAAAACTGTATACCTTTTAAAAAAAAAAAAAAAAGAAAAGATAAAAATACGATACAAAATTTTACATAATGCCAAAAAAGCATGTGAAGTCTATGCTATTTCCTTTTAAAAAACAAATATAATTTCATATTTGCTTTTCTGGTTGCTTGGTTGAAATTTCAGAATTATTTTACTATGTTGCATTTTTGATGCAATAAAAAGTACTTACAAGCTAGCTACCTTAACTGTAAAAACTTGTCAAAATCCACACTGAGCATGGTTAGTCTCCATTATAAAACAGCAACAGTTAATGCATTTGATTCTAATCATTCATACACTGTACTTACATAGACATTTATAAACTTTTTGACAGCACCTGAGGTGTTTTGGTCATAAAGCTAATGCTAACAGCGTTAGTAACCTCACTGTTCTATGACTCTCATAATTTTCTCTCTGCATCATTACATTATTTCCATCATCAAGCATCACTTTTGCTCAAGAAAGACAATAATATTACAGAAACGTAAATGTGGGGAGACATAATTAATAAACCCATTATAAATTGAGAGTACATTTAATGACACTTTATAAAGGGAGAGAACTAAGATATTTTATTTAAACTGACCACGCCGGCTTGTTTTAGTTTCACTACGCCCAGTGATGCAGGAGGGCTCGGCTGTCGACATGACACCCATGGACGCGGACTTCACCTGGCAGAAGAAGAAGACGGGCCTGGAGATGGAAATCCAAGAGGCCTTCCTTCGTTTCATGGCCTGCATCCTGAAGGGCTACCGCTCCTACCTCAAACCCATCACCCAGGCGCCCTCTGAAAAGGCCACAGCTGCAGACTCCCTCTATGACCTACAAGGTAAACACGTGATTCACTGCTAGCGTGTGGTCAACCAAACACTATGGATTTGTTGATAGCTTCCTGGATCTGTAACCTTTGCATAATTTACAGCTTTAATTCAGATGTGCTCAACTCATGCATACTTTTATTGGCATCTCTGTTTCAAGGAGTCAGGTTGACCCAGTGGCTGAGAGGCTAGGGCGCACTCATATGCCCTTTAGTCCAATTCCCTGCCCTCCCTCCAATGTACCATAATGGTTCAAAATAGACCTTTAAAGGTGTTTTTAGAAATTAATGACCTTTCTCATCAGCCACAAGAGTGTTTGTTGCTGGGAAATAGGCTCCCGGTTCCATTTAATTCCCCTCTCAAAGATCAATTTTAGATGATGTGAAAGAGAATCCTCCTCACGCCACATAGTTTAACACTTTTATAAATAGCCGCACATTGATTTGATGAGGGTCACTCAGGAATAATGAATATAATGAGGCCAAAAGGACAACACTTTCTCTATTTTTCCTTTTAAGATGCTGTAAAGACTCTAATCTTGCTTGTTGCTGAGTTATGAAATTAAAGAGCGACACTGAATTCAGTAAATTTAGTAAACTGAGATGATCGTGAAGCTGACACCGCACTCTCTCCTTCCCTTCCTGCAGGGTTTCTCAAAAGCAGAGACCGCGCCCACCAGAAGTTCTACTCCCAGCTCACTAAAACCCAGATATTCATCCGCTTTATCGAGGAGTGCACCTTCGTCAGCGACAAGGACACAGGCCTGGCCTTTTTTGACGATTGCGTCGAAAAGGTGATTACCATCCCGGCATCATGCCGCCTCCAAACGTGTAAAAAAACGCATGCTGGTCTTTGTTGTTTTGTTTTTCGTTTTCCTTCCAGGAACAGGCCTTTGTGTTACAGTGGTTTATTGGCAAAATAACATTTGTACGCTGGGAGGCTAAGGAAGCCATAATTTCCTTTGATTCATTCTGTTCCCTTCGCTCTCTTCCCTCTACTTGCAGCTTTTTCCCTCTGATAAAATCACCGACAAGGGCACCAAGGTAATTGCTTATGATGTAATCAGATTTCCTCGCACCTTTTTTTCCCTTCTTCTTATATTTTAATTTCCCCCTATCTGATGAATGCATTCAGTCAAGAGGCATGGATTTTTCCTGCTTTTCTTCTAACTTAATCACAATCTAATAAGCATGCTTTCTGCCTAATTGCAAAAGCTTTATAGAGTTGAGTATGCTTGTAACCTAGTTGTTTATTTACTGGCATCAGACAGGAAATGGTCTACAGTCTGTCCTGTTTTATAAATCACTGGATATGATGCCCTCTGCAGGTTGAGGGCGAGTCATCTGAGGACACAAGACTGCTGGAACTGGATGAGTCTCAAAAGAGTGAGCACACAGTCTTTGTAATGCCTCCTGAGCCTCCAGTAGATGATGGACCAGATCCTGCTCCTCAATACACGTAAGACTTGTAGCGCTTTAAGCTTACACTGCACAAAATTAAAGTAACACTTAAAAACACATCAGAGCTCAATAGGGAAAAAATCATGCTGTATATTAACATTGATATGGACACGTGATCATCCTACAGAGGGCTGAATTCCAAGACCCCCCCAAAAATCCCAGTGATAAAATGATGTGGCAGGAGAGTCCATTTTGCCTCCGTGTGCTTGTATGTGTGCCTGAGAATGTCAGGGAATGCTCATAATAAAAAAACAGATGGTGTCCTGGGGGATCCCCTACTAGATCTGGACTAGGGCATCGATGAGCTCCTGGACAGTCTGAGGTGCAACCTGGCGGTGTTGGATGGACTGAAACATAATGTCCCAGAGGTGGATTTAGGTCAGGCGAGAGTAGGGGCCAGTCAGTGGTATTCATTTCTTCATTCTCCAGGAACTGCCCGCATACTCTCCCCACGTGAGGCTGGCATTGCTGTGCACCAGGAAACTGCCAGTGGTAATGGTATTAATGTGTCATCCTGGAGGAGTTG
This sequence comes from Etia nguti, assembly GCA_015106755.1. Classification (NCBI taxonomy): domain Eukaryota; kingdom Metazoa; phylum Chordata; class Actinopteri; order Cichliformes; family Cichlidae; genus Etia; species Etia nguti. The sequence continues at coordinate 11,325 of VUQG01019387.1, read as the reverse complement.
AACTACCTGTGCAACCTCTATAGTGTCTATGCATCGCCTCATGCTAACTGCAGTGACACTGACCCTAGCTAAATGCAAAACTAGTGGAAAAACAATCAGAAAAGATAAGAAGGGGAAAATGTAGGTGACCTCCATCTGTAAAACCATCCCTGTTTTAGCAGTTGCCTCATTGTTGCCCCTGTAGTTCACCTGTTGTTAATGTCATTCACACCAAAGCAGCTGAAACTGATTAACAACCCCCTCTGTTACTTAACTGACCAGATCAATATCCAACAAGTTAAACTGACTTGATGCTATACTCTGGTTTAAAAGTTTTCCTTGCTTTACATTCTGCAGGTATAAAGGTTTCCCCAAACTGCAGTTAAATCTATTTGACCGTCCAAGAGAGTTACGTCCAGCACTCAGCACCAGAGCAGCAGGGGCCAGTCTGTCCAGCAGCCCTGCACTACTAGCAAAGAGGACAAAGCAGGTACGTACTCACACTATCATCCTCAGTAGAAGTAGGAACGATACCTGCTTTGACCATGCTCTTCACCCTTTGTCTTTATCAACGTGTTCATCTGACGTGTGCCCCTTCTGGTCCTATAGGAGGTCAAGCTCGCATACAAGATGGCAAAGCGTTTCTACTCCAACCCGCCTCTGTGGGCGCGCTGTCTGTTCAGTCACTGCTATAGCCTGTGGTTCATCTGCCTGCCAGCAGCTGTACGGATGGCCAAGTCAAAGAGTCGGGCAATGCAGCAGGCGTACAACGTCCTGTTAAAGATGAGGACCACTGAGGTGGAGATACTGGATGAGGTATGTTCACATTCTGTAGGAATATGTTTAGATTATCACTTATCTCTAGATTTTTTGAATTTCATAGACAATGCAAAAAATGTAAAGTAATGATCATGTTTTTTCTGTCTGCTTTCAGGTGTGTTACAGAGTGGTGATGCAGCTCTGCGGCAAGTGGGGTCTGCCTGTGATGGCTGTGCGAGTCCTGGTTGAGATGAAGAAAGCTGGAGTCCATCCCAATGCCATCACATATGGATACTACAATAAGGTTTACATATATTGCTGATCACTTTGAGATCTGGTGTGTGTGTGTGGTCTTGCTGATATGCTGGTTTATGGGATTCATTAAGCAATCCCATCTCATCCTTTCATCTGTTCTGCGCAGGCTGTCTTAGAGAGCCCGTGGCCGAGCCGGAGCCAGAGCGGCCTGATCATGTGGACCAAGTTGCGTAACGTCCTTCGTGGAGTCACGCAGTTTAAATACGGTTTAAACCGCACATCTTCTGAGAAGGGATCAACGCTGACTACCACAGGTGTGAATCAAATATACAGGGCTGTGTTCCTCTCATTCCCTTTCCTTTATTGGTTTGTTTGTTTATATATATATATATCTGTTAGCAGGGTTACTTAAAACCTGAAACTTTATCGGACAAGAGGTTGACTCTGCTTAGAAGTTATAGGACACTTCTTATCATAGCTTCATGATTACATATTAAATTGAAATTTAAAAAAGGATGTCATTAACTTGATGTTAACTAGAAAATATCATAAGTCTGTTGCTATACATGCAGTCTTGTCATGTTTCTTCCTGCGTCCTTCTCTAGCTGCTCCAGTAGGTGCCTCAGCAGCCACTGATGCCGACTGTTTGAGTCATGGAAGTGCAGACAGCTCGAGCGAGGTCAACGGTGAGGAGAACAGTGTATTTGCCCCCAGCCATGACATGGAAGACGTAGCAGACAACCACTGCAGCGCAGGTACTGATTCCCCAAAGCATCCGTTCTCTGTAACCCAAGGGTCAGCTGAGTCTCTAACTGAGGAACAAAAACAAAACCTTTTTTAAAGCGTACGTTTGTGATTACAACTGTGTTTGTGTTTGTTAATTCTGTGATCTCCAGAGAGACAGTGTGATCAAGGATATGGCTCTAAGGATGAGCTGCACCAGGAGTTGGCTGAACCGTCGCACGCTGCCCTTCCACCGGCTGATGAGAGAAACGATACCAAAGCACAGCATAATGGTAAGAAAGGCCCAGCCTCAGGCATTTACCTCCAGTATTGTGTTGTGTGCAACACCTACCACTAATTGTATTTTTGCCTCTTTTTAACCAGGAGGGGACATGGCTGGCTCAGTGGACAGTGCAGTAGCAGTGGGAGAGCCCCACAGTCCTGTCGATGTGTCCCCGCATGTCCACAGTATTGTTAGGCTGTCCACGGGAAGCTTTGACGGAGAAACAGGTAAGAAAGTAGATTTAGCTCAAATACTTTAAATGGTTTCAGTTGAAATTTCTCTGAAATTAGCATCACCTTTGAGTTTGTAAAGATTATTTGTTCCCGTTTCAATTAAGCTACATAAATGTATTTGTTGCACTACAATAACTGTATCTGTGTGCAGGTAAAGGGAAGCTGTTCAGGAGACACAGCAAGAATGATAATGTGTCACTTACCGATGATGATGCCTCGCTGGCGTCTCCGGCCGTAGCTCACCAGTCTCAGCATCAGCGGCAGAAATCCTTCTCTGAACGCAGCTGCAGCTTCAGTGCTGAAACCCGTGCTGGAATGCTCTCTGAGGCAGGCATGGACCACATGGCCAGCCGAATGGGCGCTGATGCTCGTATCCTAGCTGGAGTCCTCTCAGGAGGTCAAAGCCCACCCCCTAATATTGTGCCCAAACCACTTTTTAAAGAATTGGAGGAAGAGGCTGAGGAAAATCAGGGGTTGAGGCTTAAAAAGCTTCCAGAAGAAGAGGACCCAGAAACCGCAGAAGAAAGAAAGACAGACGACACAGAGGTGAAGGGTACCGAAGTAAATAGGGAGAAACAAGTAAGAAAAAACACTGAAACTAATGAGGATGATTCTGGAGTGCGAGGACCCATTTTGGAGAGGGCCGACGTGGAAGTGGGAGCTGACCCACTGTCACGTCTGGTGTCAGAGAGTGAAGAGTCGGCCTCTGTCAACAGTCAGGAACCCCCACGCTCCATGCCTGCTGTGGTGTCCCGTAACCTGGCTGAGGAGATCGAGCTGTACATGAGCTTGAGAACCCCGCTGGGTACCAAATCGTCTAGCATGGAGCTCCAGCAGCCACAGGTAGACTCCACGGATGCACCTCAGCCTAAACAGACTCTGGAGCGGAGGTCTAGCCTCCCGGTGCCTCCTGTGAAAACCCCAACTGGCTCACCTGGCAACACCCCCAAACGTAGCCCCAGCACTGTAACCCGCTCCAAGACTTTTGCAGTAAAGACAAAGACACCGGCGAGCACTACAGCGAGCCCGGGCCAGCGATCCTCCTCACTGACCGCACTGGTCAAGTCCTCTCAGGGGGGGTCGCTGGGCTCGGTCTTTAACACCATTTCAGGTATCAAGATGGACACGTTCTTAACAGGACCTAAAATCGATGTGCTCAAGTCAGGCATGAAGCAGGCAGCAAACGTGGCCAGCAAAGTGTGGGGTGCAGTGGCATCCGCTTACGCCGACTCAGACGATGAGGTGAGGGTCATTAAAGGGTCATTCCAGACGTTTTAGGCAGTTTAACATCTGATCTGATGGATTAGATGTATCAGCCTGTTCTGCGTAAAAGGGAAGATTTAAGGTAACTTTTCTCTACAGGATGAAGCTCAGGCTGGTGGTGGCGGCTTCCCAGCTCGTCTGGATGAAAATGTGCTGTCTGCACATGACTTGGATGATAGTCCTGAGAGAAAAGGCGTCCCAGGTTTGGTGGCTAATGGTCTGAACCAGAGCTGCACCAGCCTGGGCAGCAGCAGCGGCAGCAGTGACACAGGCCGAGGGACGACACAGACACGTAAGCACTGACTTGCTGATGTAAATAAGGAAGCAAGGGAGGGACAGTGAAGTACTTCTTAGGCCAGTGATGCCAGCTTTCAATATTGTTTTCATGTCGGCCTGCAGATCTGATTCCAGGGCGCCCGGGCAGAGGTCCTGACTCTGAACAAAGCTCCTCACATCACGCCTCCTCCTCAAGCATTTACCAGAACTGTGCACTGGAGGTAGGACATGCATGAACAGAGTCTGTTTGCACTGCGCTCTCACTGCTGATGTTTAAAATACTGCAGGGTTTGACATGTTATGCCTCTCACAGGTGCTGATGTCCAGTTGTTCCCAGTGCCACTCCTGTGAAGCGCTGGTGTACGACGAGGAGATCATGGCGGGCTGGACAGCTGATGATTCCAACCTCAATACCAACTGTCCTTTCTGTCAGATGGTCTTTCTTCCCTTATTGCACATCGAGTTTCACGACCTGCGCACAATGACCGGGTAGGAAACTGTCAGATAAGATTTTTTTTTTGTCTGTTGTAACACATTCTTTGTGGCAACTCAAATTTAAATATTCCTGGTCTTTGATTTTCTCTTTAAGGTTTTATGTGAATCCCAGTGCCTCAGGGGACAGCATCCACAGCAACAGCACTCAGCCCACAGCTAGCAGCGCGGCTGACATTAAGACACCAGACCTTATCACTTTCGCTGAAGATGAACCGAGGGAGACCGCTGAAAATAATCCAGGAGCACAGAAGAGGTACAATTTCATCTGAGTACCCTGAATGCGCCTCAGGTTGCATGCACGAGGAGATGTATTTGCATGTTTGTTTAAATCTTCAGCACCACCTTACTGCTGTTTTTACGGGCTGTGGATAATAATTTTCTACCACTAGATGGCAGCATAGATCTTTTGAATATGCTCTTGGTGCCTTTTACTTGGTGACTGAGAACGATAAGTTATTGAAATAAACTTTAATAACACAAATAATAATTGTTGTTGTGGATCATCGTATTATTGTAAGGTCTTTACCTTACAATATAAAGTGATTTGAGGCAGATGTTTTGGTGCTATATAAATAACTAAATTGTTGTTTCCAGTTTGATTCCAGAGCCGGTACAGTCGGACCCCCTGGGTCTCATGGAACACCAGGCAGCATCTAAGCAGCAGAAAGGCACCGGGACATCTTTGACACGTAGCAACAGTGTTGGAGGACCTCTGCAAAGCCTGGACTACTCCCAGAGACCTGGACATGGAGTTTCCACCACCAGCCTTCCCTGCAGTTTGCAGGAAGTGCAAGTCAGTGTCTTCTTTCTGCTCCAAGCTATCACTGACAGTAGTGCTTTTACCCGCATGGAGTCAATGAGTGGAATTCTGTGTGTTTACAGGACGGCATGGGGACAAAGCGGCCAAATCCCAAACCAGTGTCTGTGCCGTACCTCAGCCCCTTGGTTCTGCGCAAGGAGCTGGAAACGTTGCTGGAGAATGAGGGAGATCAGGTATAAATATAAAGATATTCTCTCATGGTTTGATGTATATAGCAAGTGTCAGCCAGCAGATTCAAGAGTTACACTTTGTGGTTTATCTGTCCAGGTAATCTACACCCACAAGTTCCTCAGCCAGCACCCAATCATTTTCTGGAACCTGGTGTGGTATTTCCGCCGCCTGGACCTGCCCTCTCACCTACCCGGTCTCATCCTCACTTCTGAACACTGCAACGACGGAGTGCAGGTTAGACATAACGTCTGGTTGAATGCAGTTTTCTTTTCTTCTTCTAAGTTTTTCAATCTCAAGGTATGCACTACTGTCCACAGGAACTTGTACCAGGAACTAGGAGCTTTTTAGACCAGAGTCTAAAATAGTTTCAGAGCGTTGGGGAGTGGAATATTTCAGCTATTTCACAAAAAAGAATCTCCTGGATCGCTCTCATCTTCATATTCCTTGTTGTTGTAAGAAAACTGTGACATCATCTGTCACACCTCACTTTTTGTACTGTCCAATCATGTGAGCATACAGTAGAAGACTATGTCTAAATGAAGCTGTGAGAAATTTTTATATGAAAGTGACCCACACATAAACGATGAAATGCTGTGACTGTAATAGACTGAAGCCGGCAGTGATGTGTACACCACGTATAAGAAGGCTTCAGTCATCTAGACCCAACACAGCAAACTCATTCCTTTACAGAGGATGTCCTGTTAATTAGCGAGCACCATGTAAACTGTGCTGTGATGTCATGGTTTATTTTTGCAGCTGCCTCTGACGTCACTGCCACAGGACAGTAAGCAGGTGTACGTACAGCTCCTGTGGGACAACATCAACCTGCACAAAGAACCCGCAGAACCACTTTACCTGCTCTGGAGGACCTTTTGTGAGTGGGAAGACAGACATTATCAATCACTGTCCATCAGTACAGTGTCAAGTGTATAACCTGTATTTGCAGATTAAATTGTGAGCTTTCAAATTATTAGGATGCGCTATACTGCATAATCACCACTAGGGGGCGCAGGAGTTGAGACTTTTAACCTCAAGCAAACACATTTTAGTTCACATTAAAAAAGAAGGTATGTATTGATTTAAAAAGTACAAAAAACTGAAAAAAATCAGTCAGATGGAGTTTTGTGAATATAAAGTAAAGATTGAAATGACGTAGGACTTTGAAATTGATACCATACGTGTATCTACTAAACATCTCAAGTTTGAATCTCAGTGACCTTGACCTTGAGGTCAGAGGTCAAATGTTCTGAAAATCTTGTGAATGTGATAACTTGGGAATGAGATGATGTGGGATTTTTGAAAATTGATACCATCGGTGCATGTACTAGGAGGTTGAGGAGTATTTTTTGTTAAAATGTCACTGCTGAGCAGAACAGATCTGAGTGGAGGCTCCTTGCTAAAAGAATATTTCAGCAGACTCTCTGATGCTTTGGTGTTTGTGCTCCCAGTGGAGAAGAGGGGAACTCTGGGGCCAACAGACCACCAAGAGATCCGCACTCTCCTCAACACCATTGTTCGCAACATCCAGACCAACGACGTCTACGGGCCGATCAACCTGCTGATCCGAGAGATCAAACGACATCCAGAAGGGGTCAAAAGACAGAGGTCAGTTCTGCTCTTCCATCTCTACTCAGTGTTTCGTATTTAGTCTTTCTTTAAGCTCTTAGTTATGTTTGCTGCAGTGCATTACAAAAGTGTCTGATGCCTCGTGCGTGTGAATGTCTCCCAGGAGCGTCTATAGAGAAATACTGTTTCTTTCACTGGTGGCTTTGGGACGGGAGAACATCGATGTAGGTGAGTGAGATTAACTACTGATATCAGCTGTGACCTATAGTGTACTGTAAGAGTTTGAAGGTGGTAAACAACGATGACGTGAAACGTTCCTAAGTCGTATCTGTGTCGTCATCATGCAGAGGCCTTCGACAGGGAGTACCGCATCGCCTACAACGAGCTGAGCGCGGAGCAGCTCAAGTCTTTGCACTGCATCGATCGCCCGCCTACTCCCAGCGTCCAGTGGTGCCTTAAATGCTTTGGGGCGCCTTTCATCTGAACTGGTCCTCTCAGCAGCAGAGACACAAGCTCTTACTGGTCATGCTTCAACTTTGGGGAACAGGGAGACTTTTAGACATCTCCAGCTGCCCGAACATGGTACTGCTTCTTCCGTTTGCCTTGGAAGATGACGTTGGCCGTTTCCTGTTCCTTTTCTTTGCTTTAAAGAGGTTTTCCAAGCAGCTGCCTAAAAGTGGAACTGATGTTGTAAACTTCCTGGAAAGCTGTAATGAATCTCTTCAGACTAGTTGAGTTGCTTTTCCTTACAGAAGTTGTATAAAGCGATTGATCACTGTACAGAATATCTGTGTGTATGTGTGCATGTCGGCGACCTTGCTCATAGCCTTTTGCCTCCTTGGCTTAAATCTGTCGTAGCTATACTCGTATCAGCTCGGTGTGAGACAGTGTACAGACTCTGACTCTAACTTTGTGCACTTTCTGAAGAAGAGTAAGTAAATCAAGTTCACCTGACTTTTTGTACAGTTTGGGGAAATCTCAGTTGAGGTCGCCTTTTTGTCAGGTGACACCCTGGTTGCTGTGATCAGAGTCTTAATGAATGTTCACATGTACAGGCTCACACTGGGGCTCTGTGTAGCTTTGTGTTGGCACAACACATTTAAATGGGAGATGACTGAGGCTGTGGACAATCACTAATTATCAATCACTAAAATAGATTCATAACATTCCAGATGCCCTGCACTCAAAGCAGGTCTCACAGGAGTATTGATCTCTGTGATAACACATGTCACACCAGCTATTTGGAAAGTAGAGATCATGAAAAACAAAGACATCAATCTGAAGCATAAAGGTGTGCCACACCACTGATTCCCACAGATTAAAACAACAGAGGAACACAGACAGCAGAGGTGTGCTGGCTTCAGTCTTTTTTAAAAGCTGCATTTTTAACAGTAACATACTGTATTTGTTCAGCTAACATGCCTTATTCTGATCATTACTTAGAGCTGTAACTCACATTCTCTACTCTAGCACAGAGTGAACCACGACAGTTCAGACAGGATCTATTTTATGGTTTACATAAAAGTGCAGAGGGCTCTTGATGAGTGCTGAAACTGTGTCAGGACAGAAGGCCTTTGATATTTGACATTCCAATAAAAACAGTGAAACAGGCGGGAAAAACGGCAAAGTGCTGCGATGAATTGTTGGGTAAAGATGGACCTGTGTGTTGACTTGAGTGTGAGTGTGGCGCTGTACTTGTACAGATAAGAAAATGTGTTGTAAAATATTCCATTTGCACTGCATAGATTAGAACCAGCTCTTAACCCACATCAGAATATTAACAATTTACACCATTTTTCATCCAGAAAAAAAAAATCTCAATTATTTATTTTTGTATTGTTGACATTTGATTGCAGCTGGTGTGCTAACTTAGAGTTTTTATAACTAGCTGCCCCCCGTTTTCCCTTTTAATCCGTGTTAGGGGACCCCAGCCGGTGTTGACTTAGTAAATCTCCTCTTGGTGGAGGATGCACAGAAAAGTTTTTTAAAGATAGCAGGTGAAATGTTCTCTTACCGTCCTGTGGAAAGGAAATGAATGTCTACACATAAGTGCGCTGCAATAAATGAGTTTGTGAACTGATTGAAAATGAACTTTGTCCTTTTTTGTCTTTGTGTTAAGAAGAATTTGTATTTATTGCCAGATTCAAAAATCTGCCTTTGTAACATAGATGTAGCTCATTTCTGTTATCATGGAAATAGATGTAATCTTAGTGGGGGAAAAAGTTATACTCACGTCAATTTATCTGGGTTAACTTATTCAGTTTGTCATCCACTGCCGGGAAATTCCGTTTCTCCTAAAAGATGTAACTATCTAATCTTAGAGTCCCAGGTGCCTGGAGTCTATCCTGTCATAGGGCGAAAGACGAGGTATACCATGGACTGAAACTTTTAAAATAAGCTATTCCTCTGCAGATGATCTGTTAGCTGTTTGACACCTACTCTCTCAAGAATTTTTGAAATAAAAGGAAGGTTGGAGATTGTCCTATAGTTAGCTCAGACCGCTGGGTCAAGAGATGGCTTTTTAAGTAAAGGTTTAACTGCCAGCTTGAAGGCCTGTGGTACATAGCCGATTATTAGAGACTGAAGCATTAATTAATGGTAGGATGAAGATGGGTACAGTGTGCTCATAAAGGACACGGTCAGCAACAATACTGAGGTAGGCTTTGGTGCTTAAACAATACTCGGTACTAAAAAGTGTGCCAAGAAATTATCCCCACAGCATTACACAACCAGTAGCCAGAACAACACAACATGTTGCAGCAGAAATTGAGACTCATCAGACCAGACAAAATTTTTTCAACCTCCTAATGTCCAATTATGGGGAGCCTGTGTGAATTTTAGCCTCAGTTTCCTGTTATTATGTGACGGGAGTAGCACCAGCTGTGGTCTTCTGCTGCCGTAGCCCACGTGCTTTGATGTGTTGTGAGTTAAGAGATGCTCTTATGCATATTTAAAAATTACGACAATTATATTAATCCTTAGATGTTACTTGATGCTAGCATATTTATCTGACCTGCAAGGGTGTCCCGCTATGGACAAATTTACCAGTTATTCCACACATGTTCAGCACTTCTCACTTCCATCTCGGTTTTGAGTAAAATAAACTACACTTCCCATCACTGGCCATTAGGAAGCGTCCATTGTGTTGACTGATGCAACAACGAAACAATGCACGAGCAAACCTTCGAATAGCTGTCAATTATAGTGACCACTAAATGTGACAGGGATGAATTTTTCAAAAGATAGCAGTACTTCAGCTAAGTCTTGTCAAAACTGCAAGACCGGGAGTTCCTGTTTGTTCTCTTTCGTTTAACGTAAAGATCACAAGTGTATTTGCGGTCAATGTTAAAAGTTATTTTCCCTTGTTTTACCCCCCTCCCCCCTCCTTTTTTTGAGTCAAAAGAGAAGCAGAAATTAGCTCGGAGTTTGGTCTCACTGACTCAGTTTGGCTGAGAGGAGTAAAAGCACTTTACCACGACGGCCTACCGCCTGAGAGATATCTTATTGTTCGTCACAGATGCGCAGTGACGATGATGCACAGTATCCAGAACAATGCGCACCGGATCTTTGATGGATACAATTTTCAGATCTCCCCTTAAACAGACAAGATGTGGACCCCGAAAAATTCCAAATCCCGATACCGATCCATGAAATATAGATGTCATGTCCTAATACTTAATCCGCTAAAGATCTTTCAGAATATTGCATTTCTCTTTGACGTTACCAGTTTTAAAACATTTTGCATGCTTATTGAACCTTTGATATTAAAACATGTGCACACCAGACATTTAACGAATAGGCAATATTTAATTACAAATCTGAACTTCGTGTTTAAAGTCATGTGATATTATGCAGTATAACTAGTCAATGTGTACGTTTATCATTTTTTCCCCTGTACTATTTAGTGTGATCCTTTAACACCAGTTAACACAAGTGACTTGTGTTGGGAAGGTTATTTTAAAAATGTATTCCACTACAGATTACAGAATACATGCCCCAAAACCTATTTTGTAACGTATTCCGTTAATGAAAGTAACGTATTCTTTGGATTACTTGATATATTATCATGCTTTTTACAACTACATAAATGTACTATTGCTGTGTGATTTATTACTATTACTGAAGGCTACTCGCCATACCAATACCAACTAGATTTTTAAATCTTAATATAAAATGAGTAACAGTAGGGTGGACATTAGGTAAGGCTGCACTTTTTGCAGCGATCTCGTATAGAAAACTATTCAGCGCGTATATAAAAAAAAAAAAGGGTCAGCGGCTCCAAACCGTAGTAAAGGGACCTCTGGCTAATACGTCGGGTTCCGTGTCGCACTTTTCGACTCTCCTTTTTCTCACTCCTCGAGCTTACAGACACATAACGGGTATGTTAGTCCATTCTCCCTGCAGCACGGACTACACTGCCCATGAAGCTACATTCTTTCGGGCTATGCCTGTAGCACTCTGCCTATTGCCTTCATATGAAATATTTTTTTGAATAATAATTT
>VUQG01019385.1:25655-46353 GCA_015106755.1 Etia nguti | reverse complement strand
CTGGGTTGGGTTGAAATGCTCTTCAAATGTTCCAGCTTTAATCTCTTTTATGTTGACGTGATTCGATACTACTTACCATTAAGCTGCGTACACACTGGAAGCTATTTGCTCCTCGCGCAGCTTTGGGATAATTTCACAAGAAAATGTATTTTGACACAATCCCCTTTCAGTCCAAATACAAAGGGAATACTTAACTTTACTGTTTAGCACTCTGTGTTTGTCAAGCACCATTTAATTATTTATATTTATTTTTTGCAACTTCCTTTTATTAAATCATACATTTCGTAAGTCAGACATTCCCTGAGATTAGTGGCTCCAGTATGTTGCTCTAACCGCATCCTACCCCACACGCGCACATGCAACCAAACACAGCAAGGTCAGACTGTGAACAAGCTCTGAGTGAGGCCTGTTATCAGAATCACTGATCCGTTTTCTGATTTATTATACTGGTTAACTAAAACATATTTGTATTTATTTTATTTATTCAACATGCCAGTATTGAGCAACTGAGCATAGCTAAGCCTCATTAAACCAAATACAAGTTATGCTAACTGCTACATATTCATGTTTAATATGTTGTGTTATATTCTGATTAGTTTTGTTAAAAATATGATTTATGCAATGCTGAGCAGGTCATTTCAAGTATGTGTCATATTTTTGTGACACTGTTGAGCTAATGTGATTAAATAATAATGATATCTTGATAAGTATAATATAAGCACAGTGCTGGTGTGCCGGGCTGCTGTATGCCTAATGGGGAAGGTGTTGATATATTATTAATTGTTATGTCTATATCAAGGTTTTAGCTGTTACTTTAATTATAATCTCAGCTGTGGGTTAATGTTTATCTGGGAAAATCTGTGAGAGGTTGAAAATGGATTTACACTTTAACAATGTTTATTAATTGTTTTGTTTTTGTGTCCCACACAGGTCTGCTGTTGAGACTGAAACATTACATGCCTTATTACACTAATGCCACATGATGGCAGCAAAAACTCACCAGTTGGATAGTGAGCAGCAAGTGCCTGCTGAGCAAAGCCCAAAGATAAAAACTCATTAACAGTGTCCACATACCTGAATCAACATTTCTTAGTCAGCATTTTAATATGAAATAGTAGAGTTAAACATGGGTATTACTAACAACACTATTAAAGGTTGGCTTGTGTTTAGTTTATACAACGGGTGTTTGTGTGTATAAATGCCTTCTGTAGGCTGTAGTAGTGTTGCTTGCATGTTTCTTTTGTTATTTTCTCAGTATATGCTGTAACTTCTCAGTGGTTGCCCAGCATAGCCCCAGCAGCGTTGCGAGCTGCTTCGTATACTTCCTCCTCCTGGTCCCGGCGCAGTACTGCAAGAGAGGGAGAATTATAAAATACTCCCTAGCTTTACCAGCCCAGCTTCTCCTGGTATTGCCCTCCACCCTGAACCCTCCAGCTTCAACTCTCACTATGCTGCTGAGCCACAGCCACATCCCACTGCAGGTGATTTTCACATTTTACTTTTAATTAAAATCACAGATGTTTTAAAATTACTTTTCGAACTCTTGTCAAATGTCCTTGCTCTACTGGATGTCCTGAATACGATGGTTTTCCTTACTGCTCTGAAGATCTGCCTCAGAGACAGGAAACCAGATCACTAAACCAATTGAAGTGTGCCTGTGTCAGGGTGTTTTAAAGGGTGAAACGGGTCATGCTTGAATTTTTGGCGTGATTTTAAAGGACAGGATGCCTCTGAAAAATAATTGTTTTAGTAAAGTCAGAATGCATGCACTGTAGATGCAAGGATAAGTGGGATGTAGCATCTGCAATATGGACAGTATTCCATTGTTTTTTAGGTGCAATGCAATGCAAACCCTGGTGCCAACATTTCTGTGGTTTGAGCTTTAGTTAAAAAGAAAAAAAACTTCTCCTTAGGTTTTGAAGATGTCTTGATTTTCAGGACTTTCCAGCACATTGTAGATGAAAATGTAATAGCACAAAGAAACACAGAGAGAGAGGGAAAAATCTGATTTTAACGCAGCACTGCAGGGCATGTGTTGACAACTCCTTCGGTTATCTCAAGAACATCAGTAGTCATGGTTATGTTGCCTATAGGGCTCAGGCTAGTACTTGTAACACTAGCACCCTGACAGGCCAACATAGTTTTCTCACCTCCACCTCGGTTTGATTGACAGAAGAGGAGTTATCTTCTCCTGTCAGTCCGATGGGTTGAAAATGATTTCTTCAGTTTCCAACATGTTGCCCTTAGAGCTGCAGGGGCTCTCTCAATTCCACCCTTTTATTTTTGTTTTTAACACCTTGCTTGAGACAAAGGGTGAGAGAAGAAAAATGGATGTTATACCTCTGACTGGCTCAAATGGAGGTCGGACAATGAGGCTTTGTGGCTTTAGATGGCTGCTGCAGTTCAATAAAATGCTTTGATATGAGGGATAATGTCTGTGAAAGAAAAGAAGAAAGGAAAAGAGATGAAAGAGTCACGTTTAATGTCTCCAGCAGTTTGGGGCTGTCTGATGCAGCCCTGCACTTTCTTGTGTTCAGGTTCAGTTTAGTCTTGCTCACAAATGAAGCCGTTACCACAGATTGCAGATGTCACGAATGCAGCCAGTTAGAGCATTAAACATAATAATTATACTGAGAGGGATGAAAGGCCTATGGGCAGGTCCATTATATTATTATTTTTCAGTGTATAATTAATGAGTTCTTTAAATGCTTTTATTTAAAAGGTGAATGGGAAGACAAAGGGAAGAAAATGTAAAGAGAAAAACTCTATATTGGGATTTACTTCCATTTTTAAAGTACACAAAATATAGAAATCTGAAAAGCTCTGGACAGGACTTTAAAGGGGACCTCATTAAATGTGTCATTAAATGTGCATAATAACTAAGTCGACTCTTACTGCTTCCATAGGAATAAAGAGGGTCAGTAAGCAGCTGGATCCTGCTAATCAAATGCACTTGATTAACTGATCATCATAATTTGTTTTCATTTTTATCTTTATATATGTATCATGTAACAATGCCAAAGCTGACAGGTAAAAGAAAAGAGAAGGAAAAAAGGAGAAAAAATAGGTGAATAGATAAGAATTAAAGTTTAAAGCACAAATAAAGTGGAATGGGTCATCAACTGCTGCATCGGTAACAAAACTCTAAAGACAAACAGCACCTGAAAGGGGAAAAAAATAGATAGACAAACGTGTGTGTGTGTAGGTGAGCGTGAGACAAACAATGAGGGTGGGAAACTGCAATAACGGCCCCTGGGGCCCAAAGGCTGACAGAGCAAAGTCCAGGAGGCCCGGGCAGTTCAGGGCCCCCCAAAAGACATGAAGACCCGAGGACACATGTCCTGATCTACCACGGTCTACCATCGCACACCTAGAGCCCCAAAGGACCAGAAGCAACAGGCAGCCGACTCTGCCGGAGGCCTGCCATCGCAACACAAGCCGAGGGCAGGGGACCAACGTTCTTTTTCACATCTGGGGTGTAGCTGTAGGATGGTAATAACAGTGTGCTGGTTGGTCCAGCACTTTGTGCCAGACTTTAATGTATTGCATTAGATGAAGGGCTAAAAAAATGTTCAACAATTAATGGTCCCAAGTAGAAATCTGTGATTCGATTTAGACAACTTTTAAATGTCATGATAAAGATAAACTGTATTTCCTCAACCTTTAATCTGTTTTCTCATCTTCCTTCATTTACCTTCCTGATCATCCACTGCGTTGGTATCATAATATCCTGAACATGGTAAATATTGAAAAAGTATCATGCAGACATGATCATTTAGCTTCATTTCAATCCACCAACAACGGTGACAACAGCAGAGCTGCTAGTATGGCTGCAGAGCCATTGAACAGTAACAGCTCAATTTCTCAATGTGTATTAGAAGATTTTTTATATTTAATAATTTCTGTTCACATTTTGTTACATTTATTAGTTTTTCAGAAATGCACAAACTTCTGAGAAGTAGATAAACTGCGGCCTTATGAACGTAACACTTACAAGCGTGTAGCGACAGGCTCATTCTTCAAGCTAATTTCAGTCAGTTTTAAATGCTGTTTATGCAAATTAAAAAAAAAAAAACAACAACTCCTGACAAGACTAAGTCAGCGCTAAATATGCTGCTGTGCATACTGAAATCTATCTGCATCTACATTTTCACTCGCTTCTCACTATGTCACAACATTTATATGTGCTTTTCATTGTACTTGCACAGCACATCAGGTCAACTACTATGACCTAGACACTAATGATGTTGTATGGTCCAGGAGGAGAAAAAACGGGCACGGTCAGGTGTGCTTAAATGATGCCTTTTGGGTCAGTTTGGAAATGCCTAAACTGCACTGAAGTCACGCAAACACATTTGCACAGGATTTCAAATCAGCTCAATCGCTAACAAAGGGAAACACAGTGTGCACAACAGAGAAATTAGACTTCCCCAGTGAGACGAAACCTGAGCAGGGTCGGTCGGTTCTGAAATCTACCACACTGGCATCTGCCAGAGCCAAAACCTCACTGTGGAAGTTTGGAAAGCAGAGTGGAGTGACAGCATTTCCTGCATCCATTTAGAATACCGCAATATGGAAAACATTTAAACCTCTTAAAGAAGAAAAGTCAAGTCGTACAGTGGTTGCGCAGTGATTGTTTTTTTTATTTATTTGTGTGTGTGTGTGTGTGTGTGTGTATGTGGGGGTGGGGGGCACTGGTATTTTGGATAAATGCAAGTTTTGTAAGTGGAATCTTTCATCTGTGAACAATAACAAATTGAAAACAGGACTGGTTTTGATATTTGATGGTGTGGTCTCGAGGCAGGATTGGTCTTTGCAAAATGAATTGCTCTGAAATTTCTATAAAAGTAGTCAAACATCCTCTGTCTCTCTGGAAATGTGCTGTAGCTATCGTCCGGGTGGTGTGGCTCTACTCCAGCATAACCAGGCATGATATTTACACTAACCACTATTGAACCACTATTTAACCACCATATGTTGTGTGCTTTTTCATTGTTTTCAAAGTACATGCCTTTCAAAAAGATGTAGGAAAGAAGCAAGCTAGCCCTGAACTATTTGTTATTTAATGTCTGACAGATTCATGCAACATGTAAGAATGAGATATCATATGCATTCATCTTGTATGAACACTAATAGTATCATGGATTTGGGCTTTTTTCCCCCATTCTCTCCAAGTCTAGGCTGGGTTAAGCACATCTTGTTTCCTAGTGTTCCCCATGTGGCTGAAGAGTGGCTCCAGGGTCACTTACCTGTCCCCATCGAGCTCACCCTGCTACAATTGTACAACCAGCATAAAACAGACCAGTGCCCGCCAAGTATCCTTCCCAGACCGAGCAAGTAAGCAATCACATATACGTGCAACTCTCGTGGATTAACCAAGGGTGACCAACCTCTCTTCTCCGCTAGTGGCTCCAATCCCTCTAACCCGAATTGTCCCCAATAATTCCCGTGGCAGTGTGTGCTTGCCTCAACTCAATAAATCTTTTTATATTTTGAACTTGTCTTTATTGGGTCTTGCTTTAGAGTCCACTTAGCTTTATTGCCATTTTGGCATTTGACAAATAGGTCTATAATTGGGTTGTGCATAGCTTGAAAAATCCAATATTGATTGTTAGCATTAATGTCCACAGTATGTTTTTTTAAGAAACAGCTGAAGAGAGACACTTAAACATGAAGAAGGTGGGGGGGATGACATACAGTTGGCTAACAGGCCTCTTGCCAGGTGAACAGGTGACAATTATGGCGGTTTCTTCCCTATATGCATTTTTTATGTCTTTCCTTATTGAGTTTGAATGACTTTTTTTATTGACATTTGCTTCTACTTGTACAGCCAGGAGCAGTTCCAGGGTCTCAGGTGCTCATCAGGGGGATGCAGCTCTAACATCTGGCCAACAGAAAGACTAACAGAAAGACTAGCCTTCCTGCTATCAGCACATTTTGTGGCACTTAGAGTAACATAACGACTTGCAGCCAGCTCAGGTAATGTCATCTTCTTCCGTCTGCTCTGCTCTGCTTCTAGCCACCTGTAAAACACACGCAGACACGGAGATAGAGCAGAGGAGAGGTACGTCTGTGAATGACAGCAAAGTGCATTGAACACTCTGACACTGAGGTGAATTGCTGCATATAGATTAGGTCAAATAAAAAAATTAAATAAATAAAACAATGTAGATAAAATGAGGACTAGCTAGTCATTTTCAACAGGAAGAGGAGGTGGGTTGCCCATTGATGCCGGTAGGGCAAACACCATAATACTAAACGAGCAGCAAAGTTTAATGTCACCAAGTGAGATCTCCGAGAAGGCTAAATTGTTTAAAAGTTTGAGATCAGATGCTTAACATAAATTTTCACGTCACACTCAGTGGTTGTGTAGGTGCAGAAAATCCTTAACTTCTTTACTTGTACACCTACAGGTACTGCCTCAGTCTGGATTAGACCTAATGAACGATAAATGAGTGTTATAAAAATAAACGAGACAGTGGTTAATATACCAACCTGTGGATCACAACCATTTTGGAGGGGGAAAAAAATGTCACTTTCTACTTTTTCCGATTGGTCAGAATTATTTTCTGAGACACAGGTGAACTGATAAAAACCAAAAACCTGTTTGGGTGATCTAAGGGGTTAAAGCCGAGTTGGAGTATCTCTTGGCTGTTGTTCAAAAGGCGAGCAGCTTCAGGCCGAACTGGTCGCGGCTCACAGCAGCTGAAAGAGAAGGCTGTCTCTACCCCCCCCAGTCTCCATATAATTACACTATGGCTGACAGACACAGTGCTTAAGGTAACAAAACAAAGACGAACTGGAAAATAAACAGCACCTCAGTCATTCATTGAAAGGGTGAGCCAGAGATGAGTACACTGGTTTACAGTGAAAACAAAGATGTTTCCTTATAACCCCTAAAAGTGATAGTTATTACTCATTTTCATTTATTAATTATGTAAAACAAAGCTCCAACACAACTGTTGTTTTATTTCTAATAGCAAAAATGAGTCATGTTCCCTTCAGTTTGTAATTTGCTGACAGAGACGTCACACACTAAATTTAAGTGACACAAGTGTGTGTGTTTGACTTTGAGACTTGGTTTGTTCATTTGTCACGGATACAAGGACTGTAACTTGACATTGTGAACACACAAATATGGTATTTACAAAGTATCAGGAAAAAAACTAAGAAATGTGTCTTTAGTTTAAATTTTACTTAATAGCAAAAAGAAAAAAGGAAACAAAAATTCCCTAATAGTCTGTAAGACAGTTTAATTAAAGGTGTTAAAAGCAGCCCAACAGTCCATCGGGGAAGTGCAATATGGGCAGCATGGTTGGAGAGTAAATTTGATCGGTATATTATTCACTCTCTAATATAAACCTCGAGCATTTTGGCTGGTGATCAGAAACAATTAAAAAAGAAAGCAGTGGTGCATATGGATGGACTATGGCTGCAGGTCTATTAAAACTAATGGAGCTTGAATTCCAGTAACACCTGTGTGCTCTAACTAAACTGATCTTTTTCATTAGCCTTTGTTCAGTCATCCATCCATGTTCTTAACCAGCAAGCTAATTTAAGATTGCAAGGGGGGGGTGAAGGCTATTCAGCTGTAATAGGGTGAGAGGGGCGGTCCACCAACTATCACCAATTAACATGCATGTTGTTGGACTGTGGGAGGAAGCCTGAGCACCCCAGTTAGCCAATAATAATTCAAAGACAATTTGAACCACTTAACAAAGCTTTTGCCCAACAAATACATTATTCTCAGCATAATATATACATTCTGTTATATATATATATATATATATATATATATTGGTTTCATATATGTATGTATATATACATATATATATAAAACCAATAATAATTACCACACCCTCTTTGTGTGTGTTTTTAGATTAATTCCTTTTAAAATATCTTCTGAAAAGTCATAGTAACATCATGTGGACAAAGACCACACAGACACATTTGTTTCACAGCAATGTGATATTGATGTTTATAGCAAAGGCTTCTTTTTATGGGTGAAGTAAATAACAATGAGAAGAATGAGTAACTGACCTGAGTGTAAGATCAGTTTGTACACATCTCACTCAAACAAAAAATAAGACATTTATATTTGCATCTTTTCATATTAAATTGCCGGATGGCCATAAAGGTGACTCAGTGCTTTGAACTGCTGAGTGGTTGAGGAGTCTTTCAGCAGCCATGACCTTGATGTCAGTGATTCAGATGTGTCTGAATCTGAGCACTTTCTAGTTGCCGCACCAACAACGCTGGATTACACGTGGCGAACAAACACGAGAAATCTGTCAGAACAGCTGTTTATTTACTGGTGTAAAGTTAGTAAGAGGCTTGGGCCTGCGTGTCGTCATTCTTGTGGCTGTGAGGGTGAGAGTAATAAAGTCGGACGTTAAATCAGCTACAAAACAGCAAGGGGCTGTCTGAGCTGTCTGCGGTTTCACACACAAGAGGGCTCTCTAACAGCTGAGGTATTGATCCACGGGCCCACTCAATAGCAAAGTGACAAAACACTGTCAAGATGATGATGTTGATGACGTGATGGAGAGTGAAGATTATGGATTCTGAGATTTGAGCTTTTTGCTCCGGTTATTTTTTAGGTTTTTCTGTACTCGGATCATTTGGAGCCGTTGCTTTTAAAGGTATACTGACATACTTATGTAGATTTAACAATAGTGAGATTTTCAGTGGTGCTAGTACCAAATGTTCTCTTTCTTTTTTTACATGCAGCAGACATAACTACCATGATTACTAAGAAAAGAATTTAAATTTTGATCAATCGCACCACAGGACAGTTTTCCATTTTGATTCAGTCCATGGTAGTCTATCACAGAGTGGTTCAACCCTCAACAGTGAAACTCAGCCTCACTGTGATGCTCTTTTTATGCCCATCATCGCTGCAAATGAAGTGATCATTAGCTGAATTTGTTGAAAATGTCAAAACTAGTGGGTTTTTTTTTTTACTTGTCTAATATTTGTCTAGTCCAAGAACTAGTTTAATCTTCGGTTTCCTTTTGTATTTTTTATATATATCTGGTATCAAATTCAAACAGGGGAGGAAAAACAGTGACATTTCTCAGTTTTAATACTTCATATAATTTTGAAATGTGTGTATGTAATCAAATATGTAATCATATACATTTCTAGTACACATATGATTTGAAAATACAAATTTCTTTGGGTAAAGTGTTGAATTAAAAAGTACCCTTTTACAAGACTGGGCCCTGTGACTGACTTATCTTCTACCAGTAGCTGATACTGTATATGAAATCAGCTTTAATTCCATTGCATTACTGAATAACATTTTCCTGCTGCACTGGTCAAGGCGATATTGTAGCTTCCTGTGTAAGCTGGTAGTTCCCAGCCTCAGGATCAGACTCCTTTCAAAGCATCACATGATAAATCTGTGGGTGAGATGAATAATTTGATAACAAAGATAGAAAACCCCCACAAACAACACACAATTGTGTTAATGTCTGCTATTTTTTTCTGGAATATGTGTTTCATTTTCAGTGAAATGCTGGATTCTTTTGCATCATTGGATTTCAAACAGTGACCTACATAAAACCTGAAAAGCTGGGAGGAGTCTGTTGGGTGTAGCAACCCACAGACATCTGATATGTTGCTTTTCTTTAAGGGTCAGAAGGTGAAAAGATCCGATTTTACAGTGTTGTCTGCAATCATTGGAGCCTAATAGGACCCGAAACGCTTTAAAAACAACATCACACACTGAAATTGTTTAGTCCTTTCAACGCTTTCTGTGCACATTTCTTCAGATTTTTGTCTGTGAAATTTTAATCAACACAATACTGCACTTAAACCAGCATATGTATTTATTTTCCATACAATATACAACATGGATGTTGTATATTGTACTCCATCTTTTAACTGATATTAGCAACAGTATTTGAGAGGGATTCAGCAGCGTGCAGGTAAACTGTGTATAGAGCAAAATGCCTCGTAAAATGTATCTCAATTCCTAAACGATTAACTACAGACAGAACAAAGTTTTCCACCCACCCCCGTATCCATTATTTACTATTCTGATATCCTGGCTCAGCTGGAAGCCCTGACGCGAGTCCAATACATGCCACTGGGTGGATTTAGAAAATGTGAAGTGGGACATAAATTTTGGACTTTTAAGTCTTACAGCTTGTCCTACTGATAAGGACCTCCCCCATGGCCATCCACAATACACCAAAGTAATTAAATTACATATTTCTGTAATTTTATACATTTACTTCATACAGTTTAAGAAAATACATTTACCACAGCAGCATTTCTTTATCATGTAGATCAAAGTGTGCTGCGATAGATTATCAGATCATGTTATTAACCTTTTTGATTAATCTGCTGTTAAAATGGTTACCATTCAACACTACACCAACAAAAACTGATAATGACTCATAGTTCAGAGCAACTGACTGCTGAGCTCTAACAAGCTGCAAGTATTGAATAACTCACAGCGATATCAGAGATATTGGAAGAAAGAAACATGACACATGAGGAAGATCGCAGTAGTCCCAACCCTGGTGCCAAAAGAAAAAAAAACACCTTTACAATAATCTAACCAGGAAGCCTGTGCGCCCAGTCATGCTGCTGCACTGGCACTGCACAGGTCAGTAGTTTTCATGGCAAGCATATCTACTCATTACTGTGCTGGAGATGTAGGTGAACTTAGGTATCATTTTTCTTGAATTAATTGCATCCACCGTGTCATTAAGGGAATTTAGCACGGCATTTGTTCGGTGCTCTGGTGAAGTAAGCAAGAGCATTGATCACATTGGCAACATTAATGGAGTTGCACTCTGCACACGAGCAAACTATAATAGAGTGGAGAAAACAAATGTTTTTAGAGCTTCAGCATGAGAGCAGCATGGTGGCATGGGCGTTAGCACTGTTTCCTCACAGCAGGAAAGCCCTGGGTTCAAATCTGGCTATCTTCTTTGGAGTTTATATGTTCTACCCATGTTTGCGTGCTTTTTCTCTAGGTAGCCTGGCTTCCTCCCAAAAACATGCACTTAGGTCAATTGGTGAGAATTTGAGCCTGAGTAGCTGTCTATTGCTCTGTGATAGGCTGGTACTCTGTGTCCCGCCTCTCGCCCAATGGATAAGCAGAAGAGGATGGCTGGATGGAACAAAGTCAACAAATGTTTGACCATCTTTTTAATCAGATTTATCTAATGATTCCGCACCTGCATATTTTATGTCCTGGTGACCACTGTGGATCTCGCTTTAGGGCTTTAAAATAAATGCCCAAATGAGTGCCTGGAGATGTTAGCAAAAAAGCTGAAGAGTGGTGAGGCGAGCTTCTTCTTCTGTTTAAAACATGTTTTTTTTGTGACCCTTGAAAAAATGACGCATTGCCTACATGAGACTGTGATGTATGCCTGCTCCACAGGATGGGAACAGCTGCTCCAGACTACACACTGAAAATGATCAGTCAAAACTAAAAGGTAGATGGTGTTTGCAGTTAAGGAGCTCAAACTTATAAGCATCCATTTGTCACTCATCTTGTTTGTAGCAAAAACAGAGATTGCCTTCCATTAATTACACATCCCTGATGTATTCATTAACATACTTATAACATGACAGTTCCTACAGGGATAATTATACAGTGAAGGGGTGGAGCTCAAGAGCCAGTGGCAGAATTAGCCCGTTTTCCTTCAGTTCACAGTGAGGTCAGCAGCCACCGCAGCCCCGAAATCAAGGGCCAAAAAAAAAAAAATTCCGTCCTCCGCTGCTCGCTGTGCATGGGATCCTTTTGATTGTCTTCATGACTCTGAATCAGGACAAAGGAAAACAATTAGA
The DNA here is from genome assembly GCA_015106755.1 of Etia nguti. NCBI lineage: Eukaryota > Metazoa > Chordata > Actinopteri > Cichliformes > Cichlidae > Etia > Etia nguti. Next base: position 34,542 of record VUQG01019385.1, on the reverse strand, counting down.
ACAGGAGGCTGTGCCTGGCTGTTTTCAGATGGGAAAACCAAAAAAGAGGTGGAAGAGAAACATGGTAGGTTTCTGGACTAGTCCTGCCAGCAGCAACTCTCCCACCCCAACCCCTGCACTGAATCCTTCCATTGTATCCAAACCACAAATCCCACACTTTGCCTGGAAAAGCAGAGAGGAGCCTTGACTGAAATATACATTGGAATTTTTTTTTAGGAGGGGGGTGTATGGGAATGCCCAAAACTTTTACAAAAGCCTTTATTCAGTTAAACAAATAAAAGTTTAAAACTGAGATACTGTTACTGTGTTTTTGTGCTAGGATATCTATTTCAAACTTCCAACACTGGAGAAGTTTTTAAGTGCTGCAGTTCTTCTTCTTTTTTTTTTCCTCAGGAGTGTTGCAACTTTGTAATCAACCCCTCTTTACTTTTCAGGCTAAAGTTAATTACAGGTTTCAGCAAGCAGCCTGAAGAGGTTCAGGGTCAAAACAAAAATGCCTGACTGCCTGAGCCGAGTGATGTCCCGCTGCTGCTTCTGCTGCTTCGACCGAAACTCGGGAAAGGTTATCGTTTTTTAACACCCTTCTAAGGCATACATTACGTTTTCATCTCACTTCTCCAGGTCTTTGACCTTTTCTCAGATATGAGTTTCCACAAATAATTGTGTTGTTGGAAGTCTCAAACAGGATGCCGTTACGCTATAAACACAACTTTCGCCTACCAGAGTCGGTTGGGGCCTGAGTGCCCTGCTGTGGTTTGTTGTGTAATCTCTCAGTTATGCACTTTATTTTCTTACCACTGGCACTGTGACGCCTTTCACTGTTTTCCATTGCTGCTGGTGCTTTCAAAGCAAGAAGATAGCTGAAATTTGGATATGATTTACAAAGTCTGAACGCATTTTTAAAGAGCATGTTGCATATGTGTAATGTGTAATGGGACTGTATGCGTGCATGGAGACATAACAAAACAAGCATTTCAGTATGGTGACAATGAGCCAAGGTACATCGATCCAGCAGCTTTTTACAGCATTTACCATCTCCTCAGCAAATAGAGATAGTTCACATGTCTCTGCATGATCTACAGCAACTAGAGCCTAGAGCTACTTGAATAAAGTTATGGTGGATTTTCCATACTACCACAAAGCAACTGTATTAACATTGCTGTGCCAAAGTCTTGAGCCACCCCTCATTTCTTTAAATTTTTAAAGGAAAATGGGCAATAGGTGCAGCAATTTATTGAAACATGTGCCAACATACATGGAAATACAGTGTATAAGTACCAAACAGAGTTTGTATAATTCTAACAAGAATTGAATATTTGGTATGAACACTTTTATTCAGGAATAGTTCTCCAGGCTTCTTGAAGGACATTCAAAGCTCTTCTTTGGATGTTGGCTGCTTTTTGTTTTGTTCTCTGTCAAGATGATCCCACACTGCTTCAATAATGTTGAGGTCTGGGCTCTGGGGAGGCCAGTCCATGACTGATAGTGTTCCTCTGTGTGTTTTTCTATCCAGGTTTGCTTTTACTGCATTGGCGGTGCGTTTGGGGTCCCTCCATAATTCCATCAACTTTCAAAAGATCCCTAACACCACTGGCTGAAATGACAGAGTCTCCACAGTGTTTTTCAGATGGCTGTAGACACTCACTGTTGTACCTCTCTCCTGACCTCCTTTGTACATATTGATGATGAAATTAACCAGTCTTTTCAGATTTGTATTCATTTGTATCTCTCAGGTCCCGTGTCAAGTTTTTGCTGGATTTTTCCCTGGTTGGACATGACAGTTACTGTTCCTCTGCTGTTTTTTAGGCCCGCCACTTCTTCTTTTATCCTCTACTTGTCCAGTTTCTGTAATTTTTTTAAGGACACACTGCACACTATGCTAAGATAAGCCAAGTTTTCAACTAATAGCGCTTTGGGAATCACTTTGTTGGTACAAAAATAAAATTTTATGTCTGTAAAACTGTGTAATCTTTGGCATTTTTCACAAATTCAATTAAAGAAATGGGAACAAATTACTGTTTTTTTGTTTTTTTGCAAAAGGCTGCTGGTAAAAATAAAGTTTAAAACTTGATCTTTGTGAAGTTTTAAGTTATGTGTAGGCCCAACAGAGCTTCAGTCCTTTAGTTCTGTGCACTATGTGTGATTGATACATAAGTCAGAACAATTGCTCTTTTTAAAGAGCACTTTAAAAATGCATCAAACTCTGGCTTCTTGGAAGAAAAATATAAAGAAATAAGTTGTGACTCAAATCTTTTGCACAGTACTATAGATTTTTTCATTTATTGTGGGTTAATTTGATGAGGAGCCCAGCAGTAAATCAGTTAACTTATATTTTTCCTTCCTTATTGCCAAATAAAGAAAAGGGGGGGAAAACACAAAACAAGGTCAGTTTACTAAAATCAAGTAAAGTGAAATACTTACCAGGAAAACTGTGTAAATGCTGTAGGCCTAATATTCACAGCACAAAGTAAACATTTTTAAAGAGCTGCATGTCATGTATGAGTAGCTACAGCTGCTACATGCTTCTGCTCTTGCAGCGTAACACACCAGCCATGTTGCATTTGTAAAAGAAAAGCTAATTACAGCAATATCTGGAAGAGTTAGTGGAGGATCAGGAAGCCCTTTCTTAAGCGATTTATAATCTGGACAAAATATAATATCTGCTGACAAATGAATGGAGTTTTAAACCACTACAGCTAAAAGATCAGACATACAGTACAAATCACCAATAATTGGAGTGGGTATGTATCTGTCTTGATGCATGCTCAATCATCCAGGTAAGGAAATCCCAAAAGTTGATTCTGTTCATCTGGACGTAGCGTTTTCAGTGGGAGAAACGTTTTGTCACTCATCCAAGTGACTTCTTCAGTTTCAGCTGACTGCAGGTTTCCCCAATCTTATAAACAGTACGTGACTGAAACTAGCCCACTGGCGAACAATGTGCTGTGAGATCAGTTTCTTGATCATTAATATGCAAATTTTCATGACCATTGATCAACAACACTGATCAAAGACCATTGAATTGATCAATGGTCCAGAATCAGCTTTTTGGGAGTGTGAAATATCTGTTCTGCTCTGGTTAAAAACAAACAAACAAACAAACAAACAAACAAACAAACAAACAAACAAACAAACAAACAAACAAAAAACAGACAAAATATCTGCCACTGTAAAATCTAATTAGTTCCCAGAACTTAAAAGAACTAGCCAAACTCGTTGCCTCAAAAAAAAAAACCACAAGTAAAACTTACTTATATAAGTTTTACTTGGAAAGGTTGGGCTACCTTGTAGTTAACAGTTCACACCGTATGAGTGTGGCGTGTCCTCAGTATGAAGGTGAGGTCCACAGCTCCTTCATCAGATCTCGATTCAAAACACCACGATGGTAATGACAATGACTAACAAGCTAACCAGGAGGCTTCAAGACAGAATTTTACTTACCACTGGATGGTGTTACAGTGGCTCTGTGCATCTTTTAGGTAAAGTCTGTTGCACTGAAGGAAGGGGTGTGCTTGTTTGGTTGTTGAGTTCAAACATTAACAACCTCTCTCAGGAATGAGTTACTCACCTTTAATGGATCCTATTAATGACAATGTTATAAACCTGCATGTGCATACAAGTCAAACAAGCCAAAGCTCAGGTACAAGCACTCAAGAACGTGACAGAAACATTCACTTACAAAGACTTTATTGACAATGTGTGTGTGGCATACTTTTCAATGGAATTGCTAAATCATGAGAGTTTGATATTTATGTTTGCGAAATGACGCTGAGAATCTGTAATGCATATATAGAAGCAAAAGTGCATATTCTTGTTCCTTTTTATTTTGTTCATGTACACATTACACTATACATAAATAATTGCATTGTAAAAATGACTCAAGTATTTACAAGTATAATATATTTTATATAATATATACATTTTATATTAAATCTAGATAGATTACAATTAGGATACTGGATCAGGATGCTTCCTGTGAGTCTATGAACGTGTGTGCACGTGCTATCTGTGGTTATTGAGCAGCACCTCCAGCCAGCAGGGACAGGAAGTGATGAACTGTCTGGAGTAGCAGGGCCCCCATCCTTTTGCAAAACTGATGCGAACACTGTGGGGGTCCCAGGGCCCCTCCTGGCTCTCTGGCTTTACGCTGTGCTCTGCCATCCAGCTTGAGCACTCATAGTCGAACACCTTGAGAGAGAAGCCCGGCATCACTCTCTTCACGTTTAGCCCTCGAGCACTGGGCGGGTCCAGAGTGGGCGAGTGAACAAATACCGGGTGCTGGCTGCGATTGTACACCCACACTCCGTCCGGCTCGCGACTCAGAACAATGCCGAAACCGATTTTACTGCGTATCTGCTGCACACTGCTGCTGCTGCTGCTCCCTCCGTGCCTGTGATGTCCGTGAAGACCTAACAAGCTGTGGCTGCCTGGGTCATCACGCCGGCTATGGTAGGCGTTGGCTTGGAGTTGGCTAAGACAGAGGCCAGTGCCCTGAGGTAGGTCATAGAAGATGCTGAGTGAGGGCTCGTAGGCTGGATAAAGGCGACCCACGCGTGTGCGCTGCTCCCAGTAAGCAACACTGCACCAGTGAGAGCGATGTCCGCCAGAGGTCACCGAGCCGAGGGAGGTACCAGTGTCTGAAGAGAAAAGGAAAGGAAGTGGATGAGGTAATGATTGTAGCAGTAAAGTGTATTTAATTTTTATATCAGTGTGACATGAGAGACAAAGTTCTTTTGAAGACATTTTAACTGCTAAACACAAGTACATAACATCAGAACATCATAAATGGTATTTATATTGCTATCCCTGAGATCTGTTCTGACTCATCAATAAAAGGAATAATGGGAAGTAGCCATCAGTCGATCTACTTCACTTTTTAAGGTGATGGTCGTCAATTTGTGTGAACCTTATGTGTTAAAATCTTGTTTAAACTTTGCATTTTTACTCAATATGCGTCAGACTAACACAACTACAGCAGGTTTCGCGTGGCCACAAAAACATGCCTGTTTTCAAAGCAGGAAATCATTTTCTAGAAAGTGGTAGAAAGACTTTATTTTAGCACAGCTTGATGTGCTAAAATGCAGCCACAGTTCATTAGATTGGACTTCTTCAGGAAATCTACATCGTAACTTATGATGCAACCTCCCGAGAAATGTTACCACACTTCGGGTGGATGCAGCCCGCAATGGCTGAATGGCGTGGATGGTTACAGCGTAAAAGGGGCTTACCTAAGTTACCACATCTCAGTACTATAGAACATTTATTCGCTTTGACTGAGCTCCAGAGAAAGGACCGTGATGATACAGGTCACCATCTGGAATTCCCGGTGCGTCTAGGTTTTTTATATCGAAAGATCAAAGACACATGAACGCTGTTATTTTGTTTCCAGTTTGTCTTTCGTGCAAAATTAGCATTCTCTACATGCCCTAAATGATTCTCTTGGATTGTTTCCTCTTTTGCAGCAATATCTAAAACCAATAAAAAAAAGGACACGTGGACATAAGTGTTGACCACGGTCTCCCTCCCCTGATAAATAATAAACAAAATAAGCCAAATACTCGATGCTGTAAATGATTCACATCATTTTTAACATCATTTCTTTACCCATTCAGCTGCATGGACGCATGCTCTTCCCTTTAGTTTATCACCGTCTGCAGTATTTTGAAAAGGGGGTTAAAACTGTTAACTCCACTGACATCTCCTCACCGTCACCCTCTGCAAGCCTCCTTCAGGTCCAGAGTTAAAGAGGAGGTTTTAGAGCGGGGTGTCTGGGGTGGAAAGCATTCAGCTCTCTGTCAACCTAGCGCAAGCCCATGAACCCTTGACCCCCCAGCCCTCATGCTATCAGCTCACATTAACTCCCACACAGAGTGATGCCATTATTTTGCTCCAGAGACTCTATTGACACAGAAGATTTAAAGACCCATGTGCCTGTGGCCCCATTCCTTTCATATTCCAGCGAAAACCCCCCCGACTGCATTTACCAGGGGTCAAAATGGCGGCAGCCTTTCTCCCAATAGTGGGTTGCTTTAAAAAAATAAATAAATAAGTGAAATGAGAACCGAGATCTGACAAAGTTTTTTGTGTTTGTGCCCCGGCCATTTTCATTTTAGGGGTTTCAGAGAAGAAGGGTTGGTACATGTAGGAAGAGATGTGAGTGGTTGTACACGAGCACAAACACACACAGAAAATGATGAGACAGGGCCTCACACATGCACACGCACGCACACAAATTGAGCCCTCTGATCCAAACAGTATGACTGTAACACACACACACATACACACACACACACACACACACACACACACACAAAATTGCACTTCTCATCTGAGGCCCACGTGTGTCATTAGTGAATTCCAGGCTGGCAACTCCTGCGGACTGCAGTTTTTACAGCTCTCCAATAAGAGAGCGGGCTGCGCGGCAAGCTAGGATCGCTCTCTTTCTCCCACTCTATCTCTTCGTGGCTCGCTCACACACACACAAACACAAACACACACTTTTACAAGCCATGCTCTTCCCTGTAATAAGGCAACGCAAACACGTCTGGGGAAACACAGGGAGACTTTATGAGCTCACGATCAACTTAATTCCCAAAGAAGACTTAAAACAAACTGGAACTTTTAAGGTTTTCTTTCAAAAGGCACGGCACACTTTAATTTCAATCATATAATGAATGATGGGGCAAATAATATGGCTTTAAAGGCTGGCTTTTTACGTTTCAGATACACTCAGTATTCATAGCTGGATAGTATACTGGAAATAGAAACACCAGCTAGAAAACATGAGCACCCATAAGAATTTAGATCTCCTCCTGCTCTCCTTATTTATGGTCTCATGCACGCCTGAAGTGTGCTTGTGCAGACTTTATTAAATTTAAGAATGACTGACCTGCTGTAAAGTTCAAAACCCTAAATCAAAATTTCCACCAGCATTTTGACAGCGAGGCATGTTTAATGTTTCTGGCAGAGTCCTCGGTGTCATCACGCTCGGCCTGGCTATCATTCAAGTAAAGGTGTAACCAGCTTGTGTGAGAACGATGAAGGAGGGAGGGAGGAGGAGAAGGGCAACCGACTTCTTCAATGGAATTTTTAAAGAGGGGTTGAAGCTGGAGGTTATCAGCATGTTTATATTCAACTGGAGGAAGTCAAAAAGCTATGTGTGTGTGTGTCTGTGGGACTTTGTTGGTGTGCATGCATGCCCGCATCTGTACGTGGGCTGGCAGCAATTACAAAGTCCTGCAAGCATTTAAGCCAACCTCCATTTAACAGCCCTGTTTACCAATTAGATAAGTAGCCTTTGTTATTTCATTTCAAAATCGCTGTCTCTTAGTGCCAATCTCACCGAGACGCCCACGGAACTTTAGGGGTTGAACAAAGGTGGGAATATACACGACAACAAGCTTTAACTTTACTGCACAAACAAAGTAAAAAGCAGTGGCAATCAAAGTTCAGGGGTCAGACAGTCAGTTTCCTGCCGGATCCCCACAGATTGTTAAACCTGGACTTCAAACAAGGACGCCAACACTCATCTTTTATCTTAGATTTCCGCATCTCTCTGTTTTCCCTCCTGTAACAATGTTGGGAATATGATGTGAGGCTACCTCAGCAGACAAAATGATGCATAAAAGCTTAACTGGTTATGAACATATTTTGGGTCTTGCATATGTGAAGCAAACATGCTAATAAGCTGGCTGTTTACATGTCTATAGCTGTAAGCCTATTTTAACTTCCTCCAAACTTCCTGGTTTATTTTCTCTTACTCCAGTCTGAACAGCGGAGGCTTCGTCCTCCAAACTGTAACCTGGAGAGAAGAGAGGAGTGGAGAGGAATAAAGCTGTGCAGGAAAAGACAGGAAACAGAGGAGTAAAAAAGAGAGAGACAGAGGAAAAGAGAGACTGGGTGGACTGGGTGAAAGAGGGAGCGGGGGAATGAGAGGGAGCGAGAACCTGCCAAGCATAACCAGCATCCAAGGAAAAAATGAAGAGAGAGAAAGAGACTGTGAGAAAGAGAGGGAGGGAGGGAGACCCTCGTCTTTCATCCAGTGCCAAGGATTAGATTCCCCTCCAGTTATTAGACTCTTCCACTGTGCTGAAAGAAGTGGGTGGGTTGGGAAGGGGGAGGGCAGGGATGAGGAGGGAGTGTGAGGGGGGACAGAGGGGCGAGAAGGGAGGATAGAATTTAGCTACTGACCATCGTCGGTCACCTTTAAAATGCTTTGTTTTGATTCAACTTCCTCACATTTCCTGCCAAAGATCCTAAAAGAGTAGAAATAAAATCAAATAAGGTGGGAAAAAAACAGAGAAAAAGTGAGAGAGAGAGAGAGAGAGAGAGAGACACCCCTCCCTGCCTACAAATGGTAGATTCTATGTTGTTTGAGACAACTATCATTACAGGGAAAAAACTTCAATCCAGCAAGCCACATTTAATCTGGCGTCTCGACTATCTCTACCATCAGCGGGCTGCCTTATCGCCAGACATGGCCTTTACAGTCGAACACAGTGGGGCTCTTGCGCTCACACACACACACACACACTCATTCCTTCTCCCTCTTTTTTTCCATTGTGAAGTGGATGTGTGTGATGGAGCGGTGTGACTGGCGATGTCTCATGTTTAACAGCACAAGAGACACAAACCTGGCCTCGCCAGCTGGAGACGTCCTTTGGACTGGCCCGACTGAGCTGAAGTAAAGTTACAGTGTGTCCCTGTAAAATTCCTAGGGAGAAGTGCTCGGAGGCGGTTTAGAAAGGAAGAGCGAAAGTAACGAGCTTCCTGCATTTCTGCTGCTACTTCAAAGTGCCAAACAACTCGAGCCAAAGAATGTCTCGGGTTTTGCATACAACTTGCATCCTGGACTGTCGTGTTTATGCCATCACCTCGGCCATAAAAA
>VUQG01019385.1:5165-25635 GCA_015106755.1 Etia nguti | reverse complement strand
TTTAATACAAACCCCCCCGCCAAAAAAAAAAAAAAAAAAAAAAAAAAGGAAACCCAGATTCTGGTGATATTTATTTAACACGATCCTCCAAATTCCCAGGCTGTAAATCCTACAATAAATGGCTCTTGTTTGTGATTCTTGAAGGGACTGAAAGGCTTTATGTCAGCAAAACTGTAGATAGATTGACATAATTTGTGAAAGTAAATGCTTGCACTGCAGTTGACTTTGCGAGATGATCTCATCTGTGGTCAGTTTTTAGCTTTTTATTCCCATTGTGCTTCTCCTATACATGCACCTACAGAGCCACCAGAGATACATACGCAGGTATCATCACCACTAAAGACTTAGAGTCTTAAATCTGGCTTGCTTAAGACAATGCATAGTTTAAAGTGCACAAATGACTCAAAGAAAGATGATTAACGTCTGAACGGAGGCACGAAAAGCAGACGCAGGGCTGCTTCGGAGCTCAGTAGTTGACAACTCTCCCCTCCCAACACATTCCTGGACAGGCCCTCTTCCTCAACACTTCCTCCCCCCACCCACCCTCCCCTCAGCCAGTCACAGGGGTCAAGTTGACAAGTCTCTCATTGAGCCTCACGTGGTCCGACTATATGGCCTTCACTCCTCACAACATAATTACACACATTTATTGGTGGAATAGATCCATTTGTTCCACTATGAAGAAGGAGTTATGGAATTCCACTAAAATGTAATTTGGGAGAATTATCCGAATGTGAAACTCCAGCTCAGACGTGCACGCAGGAGTGTGGACCGAAAAAACTCCTGCACAGTCAGGAGGTGACATGAGGGCCTGCAGTCGTTTAGCGGAAGGCAACGCGTGCAAGAGCGCATTTACTATTTCTCGTCATTCGGTCATCAAAATCAAAGGATGACACTTAAATGCCGTCAAAAGTGGTTTCCAAAGCGGGGTGAACAGGTGGCTACAAGTCCTGAAAATGCCTACAAATATTAATTAACGCGCGTCTAAGCTCAGGGTTGCCTTTGGAGCTCACAGTGCTGGCGACAGTTTCTTACATTTCATAGAGTCAGAGCCTGTCGACATCTGCAAAGAATCTTTAGGTTCAGCAGCATGGCAGGATTCCATTAAAAGCCAAATTGTGAGTTGGCAAAAACTCTGAAGGAACAACGGAAAGCCACAGCCAGTCCTGTAATTTAAACCTTATTTTAAATTGTGATTGCCTGACAACATGGACCGAAAGAGAGGAGAGCAAGAATACGAGAGCAAAAAGCAAGCAGAAGAACTGTGGAGAAGCAACAGCAGAAGTGGATCTTCAGTAAGGGCAGGAAGGGAGCAAGAGCAGAAGAGATAATGAAAGAGAGAAGAAAAGGTTTTTGTGAACAATGAAACAACAACCTTTACTTAATCACCAGGATGGCTACAAATGAGTAACGTCTTCATAGTGTATGAACTTGGAAGCCTGCTGATTAACTTTGCTTCATTTAGAAATGTCTGTAAGATCCATCTGCACGCGGTGTTTAAACATATGCACAGACTACTGCCGCATCTATCATAATGAAAAAGAAAATCAAGAAAACACAACCCGCTCAAGCAATCTTTTCTAGGCACAGGGACCTAAGATATTCACATACACTATAATTCATGTTGGCTCCTTCTGGGGGGCATCTTCGCCCCGACAGAGCTTTACGTGACGTGTCAAAACTAGAGCTTCGGACACCTCAGTAAGTACAGATTTGACAGCTTTTTGATTAAATTTGAGACAGAGCCAGAAGAAATGAAATCTTTTTTTAAAAGTTGGAAAGTATTAAACCCCTCTATTGTTTTTCTATAGGGAAATAAAATAAGGGAACCTGGAGGGTTTGGTAAGTGTGACTGACATGTTCTGGGTTTGCTATCAGAAAGGCAAATGAAGCCCGTCTATACAAACCATTAACCCTTTTATTTGACAGAAACAAACATAAAATTTCATAATAAAAAGTCAAATTACTGGTTAATCAACATGAATATATATTTCATTTCACCTCTATGTTTTCCTGTTCAAATATATCTTTATCCCTATTTCTTTTTTTGTTGTCTTTTAACATCTGTTTGCTATCTTGGAAAATCTGAAATCTAACTTTACTCTTATTTGTTACATTTCTTTCAGATGTTAATCTGGTCAGTGCTTTGGTTTAAGCCACATAAGGTCAAGGTTATGGAAAGAGCACTGCAGAATTAAACGGCAAAATACAAAACCATGAAAAGTTTAATAATGGCGCTCTCCAACTGAGAGAAATGCCACATCCAGAATTCGGTAGTTTGGGAACATGTCAGATCTTCCAGATATTCCCTTCACTGCTGTATTTTCTCAGGGAGCAGGGCTGTAATAACATGGCATTCAGTCCAAAATGTGTTTTTAAAAAAAAAGGGAAAAAAAGGGCACAAACACAATAAACTGAGCGAGTTGTGTGCTGCGTCCTCGCCCGCGCGGCTGCTTGTAGTGAAAAAGAGGCGCAGTGGAAAATATTTGAGGAAATGGCAAATGGTTAATGGGCCAGCACTTGATGTTGAATTCCATAGTCTAATGTGTCTCAGTCAGGCATAGGAGCAAGTGCTGTACGCGTGCCAGCAAACAGACTGGAGGTTCAGGTCACCGGGAGGACCCATTCAGGTGGCGGCAGACAGATTCTCACCGGACACGGCAGAATGTGGGTGTTTATTTTGTGTCTATGCACAATTTATCAAGTATCTGAAAGTGATGACGTTTTTTTGTTTGTTTTGTTTTTGTTTTTTTTAATCTAGTTATCTAATTTAATATTCTGCTTCTGTGAGTAAAGCCTTTACTTGAGAGCAGCAGGGCTTTGGTGGGCAAATTCTCAAAAACCTTCTGAGCTAAATGTAGCATGGGAGCACCATCAAAACTCTTAAAACTGCCTTCTTCCAAACTTCCAAGAATGTCAGTTCCACTCCACGGTTCTTAAGTATTAACGGCGATATGTTCAAACATGTATCACATGTCACTCCCAAGAGTCAGACCCCCTCCTCCCCTTATCCCCCACCTACTCCTTTTACTCGGAGACCCCGCTCCCCCTCACCTTCCCAATTTCAGTCAAAGGGCCAATTCATGGGGTTAATGCTGCTGTGAGTGCAGACAGGGCTTTGAGACAGGATGTTTGACTGATACCTTGCTCTGCTTAACCAAACAAGCCCCCAAAATATGATTACTGAGTGCAGAGAGGGACCAGTCCTCTTGTCTTACCTCATTTCATCCAGACCATACTAATGTCCTCTAAGTATCATTGCCTTACTTGTTTCCACATGCTCAAAAGCCAGGGGCTAATGACAAGAAGACGAGCAAGTGTTTGACATGCACAAGAATGTCATATGGTGAAAGATGACAAAGACATCCCTAACTCTTGGCACTGTTTAGCTACACTCTCAGTGCTGAAAAATGTACACGAATCCGCATATGGCACACTTAATAATGTGTTAAGTAACATACACAGTGCTCTCTGAAATGCTAGTAAAACGAGGTTGTTATACTCATTACACACCAGGAGGACAAGAAAGCAGCTGAAACGCAACCTCTATGCCAAAAATATAAAGTTTGTCCCGAGGCTGAATGTAAGTATTTACATTTTATGATACATTTTATGTTACATGCTGCAAATGTGAGTAAGACGCTTCTGCACGCAGTGTTTAAACATGCGCGTGAAGCAGCACGAAGTAGACTAAAGAAAGAGTCGACAACACGCAGCCTAAATAAAATTATGAGAACTGAGATAATCGCAAATTCAGTTAATTTCAATTCAATTGTATATAGCAGAAAATCACAACAACAGTCTCCTTAAGGCACATCATATTGTAAGGTAAAGACCCTACAGTAACACAGAGAAAACCCCAACAATCAAACAGTCTCCTCTGACCAAGCACGTAGCGACAGTGGGGAGGAAAAACTTCCTTTTAACAGGAAAAAAAATGCATTCATTTGTATTTTAACTTACTAATAAAGGTTAAATAAAGGAGCTTTTTTTCAGTTATGCGATGGTGTGATGACAGGGGCCCTCTTATGAATAATATGAAGCCTCATGAGTTCATTCTGCGATTCTACACGACTTTAATGCATCAGAATTAGTTGCTAACACCAGATGCTACAGTTTATGTGTGAAAACGGCTCTGGAGTCAACATGGTAACAGTTAGCGTGTTGTTACGCTGGGAGTTTTAACATGATGGCCAGAAACTGTCTTGATGTCATCTGATTTGAGTTTGGATGGAAACGTCACTTAGCTCAGTTTTTTTTCCAGTAAATGGCACATCCTCACTGCTGATCGACGCCAGAGAAGCTACAGTCAGCTCTCTATTTATTGCCTTTCTCGGTATTTAAAAAGCAGGTTTGCAAGTTGTTATTCGATGTATGGAAATCTGCAACTAGTGTTGGGATTATCATAGTCACACATTTATATTACACCATGAATTACATTTAATCAGATGCATTTACATTTGGGGAGAAAAATGAAACTCTTTGTACAGAGTAACTACATTAGAGTTTACAAAAGATTTACATACAGTGCCGGAGTACATTTTATTTTTATTTTTAAACTAAAGCCAGACAACAAATGTGTTCCAACTAATTTGCAGCACCATCAAGAGTAGGTCTCTGTTTCTAGATGTACTACATTAGTTTGGGAGTATATGTTTAACTGCTTTCCCCCTCAGATAGATTTATTGTTTTCCAGTTTTACAAGAAAAGGTTGGAAGCATTGTGAAATCTTCGCTTTTAAACAAACCACAAACAGAACTCATTTCCCAGGGTTCTCACGTACAACAGCAAAGACTACGACAATAATGTACAATCAGCCCTCCTTTATTGAGACCTTTCCAAAAAAAAGCTTTTTAACTGCTTCAATAATTCAAATAAGCTATACGTTTAAATTTTGATAGCTGTTTTTGATTGGCCACTCATCTTGCCAATGAAACCAATGAGCACTGCTCTAAGAAACCATGAATCTGTCCAGCCACCTATACCAAAGCAGGTAACCATCAGTTATCCGAGTCTATTGTTGTTAGAAATTAAACAATATTTTTTTCCCGAAATCAGAAAAGGCTCTAACATTTCTGTGCAGATGCTGTCAACGCTAAATGCCTCAATATCAAACTTCAGACCACAGCTACAGCTTGTAGAAGCTAACCTGTACAGCTGACACAAATGTGCTAATGTAACCGGGTCATAAATTACATATTGTTATAATTACACAAAATGTGTTCTAAACCCTGAACTGTTCCTGGTATACCTGACTTTTAGGACCTCCAACCCTGTAGTTATCTTCATTATCAGTTAGAGCCCCTCCTCATCCTTTTCTTCTTCTTTGGTGCAACCCTATAAATTTGGGGTACCACTTTGGCCTCTCCCCTTTTCTACAGTTCACCGGTGGGAGAGATCGGTGTTATTTCTTTTCCAACATTAATTATATCTTTACCCACCCTGTGGTTTCTTATTGTGTGTTTTAGTTCACTATTGTCATCATTACGCCTGTCTTTACGTGTACGTGTGTGCCGCGTATGTGTATAGGCACTGTTAATGCTAGCATGAACAGATAGGTCTTACTGGCTTGGAAGTTGTAGTGGGTTGAGCTAACTCTCGTCCCAACTGTTTATATTTGGTTATAGGAGCTGGAGCGTGCAAGTTATTTACTTGGAGGTCTTTCTTTTTACCTTTCATTGTTAGACACAATGCAAGAACACACCGGTTACATCTGTATGCCTCAATGCACTGAGTTGCTGTGATGTGACTGGCTGATAAGATATTCATTTATATATATATAAATATACTATATATATATATATATATATATATATAGTATATTTAGATCAGTTCTGTCAGGACCAGGACCAGAATATAAGACAAACCCAGACATCATTTTTGTGTCTAAATTGAAGGCTTCTGTGGACAAGAGTGTAAAAGCTTAGAAGTGTTTTTCCATTGGTTTAATCTGCAATGTCAGAGTGATAAATGGCTCAACTAAAAGTCAGGATAAGTAGGAAAATCGGATCAGTTCTGAAGGGCATCTTGAACCTTCAGCAACTTACTATTTTACAATTGTGGAGTGGAGAGTGGAGGGGCTTTCTGTCTGCTGGCATGGAAAGTGTGCTGGCAACAGACTTGATGAGTGTCCTCCCCTTCACTCGTGGTGTAATAATTTAGAAAATCACCGATCGGTCAAGTGTTTGCCCCTGAGCTTGAGAACAGTACTGGAAATGAGGAGATGATGCACGGCATTTTGGCTCACTGCCACATTTTTGCTGTTGCAGGTTTCATTTTATTTTTAGACACTTTGTCCTTTAACACAGTGCTAAAGCCTCAGCTAATCATCTTTCCAAATCAGGACGACCTGTCAGGCGGTGTTTATGTGCCAGGACCAGCTGGAGCGATCGTGTTGGAAGAACTGGTTGTTTTTCTCCCCAAATCTCCTAACATCACTGCTGTTTTCTCCTTGGGATTGGTGTGATGACAGCAGGGAAGTGCTGGCTCAGATCAGCCTTGCATTAAAACAATGCACCGAGCTTTCATGAGAGCGTGTTGCTGAAGGTACCAGTGAGGCAATGAAATATGATTCAGAAATTCAGTCTTTATACTTTTGTATATTGTGCAATAATTTACAACTACTTTGTTTTCATTATTTGAATTGGTTTTTAGTGCTGAGCCGACGAATTCTGGATCTTTTTAAAATGTATTTTATTACATGAATTATGACCAGGATGCTGCTAAGTATGTTGGTCGCATTGCTCTGTGATGCTGTGTTGCCAACAAAAGTATCTTTACATTATAGTTTTGTTGGCAACACAGAGAAGGTGATTCAGAACATAAATGTTTAGTGAGGCAATAAATCAGCTCAGCAGTAGCACCGTTTCCTCGGACTTCATTGTTACCGGAATTCCTTTTGCAACTAAAGGAGTCGCCTCCTGCTGGTCATCTGAAAGAATGCAGGGTGAACTACACTAGTTCTACTAAAAGTCTATATTATATGGAATTTGTAGATATTTACTACATCTTCTACTTATTTTTGGCCATTTTTGACAACCAGTGTTTTCAATATTATCACAGTATTTGCATTTCAACATTATTTCAGTATTTACTTTTATAATGACACTTCTCAACTGAATGTATATGACTGGCCTGTGCTCCACTTTACCAGATAAAGTTTACCAGATAAAGAGTTTAGAATTTCAGTAGTATTTCACTCCACATGAAGAATTTGAGAGTTTAAGTCCAGTGATTCTATTGAATGGGTTGACTATGCTGCCCATGACAAAGCAAGGACGACAGAAGGATGGAAGGCAGATGGGTGTCACAAGTGTCACAGTATCTAGATGATCTTTTGAGCTGTGGCCTGCAGTCAGTCTTGGGTAACAGAGTAACAGCCTAAGGTTATGTTGTCACATCTGCGGTTGTACTCATTTTCTCCCAACATGAACAAGTCCTGTTGTGGACTGAGGATTTCCTTTAAATGTCCTGGCTTCTGTGAACAGGTTTTCCTACATTTTTTAACAAGCTCGATCTATGTTGTAAATCGCTTTTAAATTTGACCTGTTAAACCCAGCGACAGGCAACACATGTTTGGATTTTACAAATAAACCTGACCAGCTAATTAAAAGTACATTCTCAAGTAAGAGTCTGCACTTTGTTCAGGTCACTGTGATCAATGGCGCCTGCTACATGAAATTAACTGGAGACCTCAAGAGCTGTGTCTCCTTTAAAGGTGGGAGCACCCCACTAGTGATTACAAAACCAAGGTGGTATTTACTGTTACTGCTGTTTGTAAATATTACTGCTGATAGTTTAATTATATTAGTGTCTCCAGTGTAGGTGGTGAGATGGTAGTGCTAAAAAGGAGACCTGTGATTAGAATAGCTGCTCTTATACACGCCAGAAGGATCTTGGTTTATCTCCTGTCAGCTGCACACGCTGCTTCAGGGAATAACTTCAACCATTTAAAGTGTTTGCTTCAAATGTCGTATAATTAGCATTATTTCATGAGAGGCTGTACTTCCCTAATGTACTTTATGCATCATATGTGGACCTAATAGACCATAAAAAAGGTGGATGTAACCCCTATGAGGTCACTTATTGGCTGTGGTTCAGGCTCACTGATCAAACAGAGTTGGTGGTCCAATCCCTGTCTCCCCAAGTCCACATGTCAGAGAGTCCTAGGACAAGATGTTGAACTCCACATTGCCCCTGATGCATCAGCTAGAGTTTTAGTGTGCGTGACCGTCAGAAAGTTGCCACAACTTTGTTTTTGTTTATTTATATTTTCATGTGATAGGCCAACCCGATATCACAGCAATGTGTATAATAGACATGCTGGTCCACTTTGTCCATTTTCCATGGGTTTACATTTCCCTAAAATGCAGAAGTTGCAGTAAGCTGCAGTATCAGCAGAGGGAGATATTTTATTTTAGTTATCATTAATCTCAGGATCTTTCCACATGGTGTC
Source organism: Etia nguti (assembly GCA_015106755.1). NCBI lineage: Eukaryota > Metazoa > Chordata > Actinopteri > Cichliformes > Cichlidae > Etia > Etia nguti. Next base: position 17,180 of record VUQG01019385.1, on the reverse strand, counting down.
TTTTGCCCCGACTTCCTCCCGTTGCCCCCAACCACTTAGGCAGATGGGAGGGGCAGGCATCTGCCTTGACCCGCTGGGGGTGCTAACGTCCTGTTAAAATGGAGTTCTTTTTTCCCGGTGTTGCCCAATGCTTGCTTAAAGTGGTCATCTGATCATTGGGGCTTTTTCTGTATTATTTTAGGGTCTTTACATTGAGGCGACTGTTGTTGTGATTTGGTGGATATATAAATAAAACTGAAATGAATTGAAATTGATGAGTGTAGAAATGCAATAAAACACCATTTACCTTATCAGATTACACTGATGTTACAATAGAGCAGCTCCCTCATGGCAGACTCCATCTGTGTGATAGAAGTTTGATTCTCACAAAATTGATCTTGTGTGAAACGCTAACATGTCAAGAGAGAGATCTAACTGAGAAACCAAGGGCACGCTCATTTACAATACTGACTTGTCAAGGTAGGCACACTTAAGCTAATCCTGCTTTAGCCTCCATTTTGATCCTGGGTAATTTACAGAATGAGCATGATGTGCGCACGAGTGGCTGAGAAACTAAAGTGATTAGTAAAGTGTTTATTGAGATCATAATTCAAAAGAGCACAATAGTTGTTTTCCTGTAGACCCCTACAGAGTTAGAGCTCTTTTTGACACCAAAAGAGTGACACCCTCTTAGAAAGAATGCATTTTAATGTTTTTCCACACTGGTTTCACTTTTCAAACCTGCAAGTAACATCCATCTTTTATATGCAGTCCCAAACCATGGGCTTACTTACTTGTTTACTTAGAAACACACATAACCATAATCAAGGATATTTACGCAGTCTTACACTACAGCACTTTTTCCCCCTCCATGCTTACATGGTGAAAAGTGCCATTAGTCAACATTAGTCAGATAGGCAAACAAAATTATTAAAACTACATTTGAATAATTAAATAAAGCAACATCATTTTTCTTTACATTTTGAAACTCGATGCCTGTCTGACGGTGTTTGTTGCTCAGCTCTGTGCTGCTCGGCTCTGTGTAATTGGACTAACAACTCCTATAAACCTAAACTGGAAATTTAATGAGAAACAATTCATCATGCAATACAGCTGGCCTGTCACACAAGATAATTTATTGACCACAGCGGTGTTGTATCTGATTCTTTTGGGAAACATATTGCTTGCCTTGTAAGAATAATGATACCTGCTTCCCTTTTCTGTGAAACTGGCAGATAGGCCTCATGGTGTTTTTTGTTGTGAAATAAATGTATTCAGTGATGTATTGTGGTGGAAATTAGACTAATTGAATAGTCTGCCTGAGCCAGCAAAAATATTTTTGGTGTCAAACGTATAGTGCTACTCAGTGAAGTGGCAGGAATCTTTCAAGAGGGCAGAGCCATCGTGATTGTGTTTTTGTTCATTTACATCAGTATATATGCAGGACTTGGACAAAAGAATTGGCATCTCACAATATAATCCACAGCAAGAATCATACAATATAAGCAATACTTTTTTATTGCCTTGATTACCCTAGGACTGATTGTCTTATTCTTTTCTAATTGAAAACAGCTGTGTTGAAATTACTGCTGATAATTTCCCATAGTGCTTTCAATGTGCTGCCATTCATCTTCTCATCAGAAAAGCACCCTGTCCTTCTGTGCTGAACAACTATCAACCCATATCTAATTTATCTTAGCCATGGAAAACATACTGTGAGTAAGCTCATTTTGATTGTTATTAAAAAAAAAAAAGTTCTTGTCATTCTGTCATAAAAGGCTGGCTTCAGATAGAGGTAGTTGTTCAGTTTTGGTCCTGTTTATGTGAGAATCTTGAAGATGCTGTTGGTCGATGAGTTGATCTACCACTTTAGGTGAGACTGAAGTATCCCACACTTATTGGATGGTTTTCCAATTAAATCTTGCATAGACATTCAAGTGTGGATGTGCAGTCAGTACGAGCACGGCCAGTGAAATGTAAAAAACATTAATTAAAACATACTGTAGCGAAAGGAATCCCTTACCTCTTATGCTTACCTCTTAAGACTTTGTCCATAAATCAAATTCAAAGGAAATTTTAATGTTATCTCAGTCATTTCTAAGTATAGAGAGACTAAACATATTTGTCACTCTTACATGTTTCAGGTCATCGAACAAATTTTAATGTTAGACAGAGATAACTTTCGAAAGATAACCCAAAATGTGGTTTTTAATTTATGATTTCATTTATTAATGGAAAAATCTAACCAAACCTACCTGGCCCTGTGTGAAAAAAGCAATTTCCCCCAATACTATTGGAAAGCTGAGTTCAGTTTCATGAGCACAAGCAGGCCTGATTATTGCCAGACTTTCCGAATCAAGAAATCACTTAAATAGACCTGTCTGACAAAGTGAGGTAGGCTAAAAGCAACACATGCCACGATCTAAAGAAACAGATGAGAAACAAGACAAGTCTGGAAAGGGTTACAAAGCTATTTCTAAGGCTTTGGGACTCCACTAAACCACAGTGACAGCCATTATCCACAAATGGAGGAAACTTGGAACTGTGGTGAACCTTCTCAGTAGTGGCCATCCTACTAAAATTACAGGAGGTCACAAAACTCAGAACAGCAAGAACTGCAGGCCTCATTTGCCTATTTTGTCATCTTTGTCTAATATTAAAATATGTCTGATGATTTAAGTGCCAACTATCCAATAACTAAGAAATCAGGAAGGGGGCAAATACTTTCTGACAGCACTATGTAGAATAGCGCAAGTATGAAATATAAAATACAAAATACACAGTAGGCAACAGGCCCAAAACATTTAAGTAAACTACACACATGTGTTTTGACCATATGTGAGTCACTAGATAATATCTTATCCTTCACAAACTGTTAGCCAATGAGCATAACCAGGATAATCCTGCTTTCCTCCCCTTCCGAAATGGACTTAATATATTATTCGGTACAATCAGAAATTAGTAACTGAGCCTGTACATTCATCAGGAAGGTTTTTATTGAGGGTAGCGTCTCCATAGACTTTTATAAGACAGGAACCCCTTTGCAGAAATTGGTATTGCCCTCTGATAGACGAACCAGACCAAGAAGGTCCATCCATCTTTTATACCATCTTTGGTTCTGTCCTTTAAATTACTTCTGTCTTGTGTCTACACTTGGGTATTCTCTTTGGAAGCTAGCTTAACTACAACCTCATGAATCTGTCATTTTTGTGAACGTGTTCTATTACTAAATGCAGGATCTTTGCAATCTGAGAAAGGAGTAGCATTTCTTTGGCTACCACTTGTGTCTAAACCTGTGGTCTTTGACGGCAGACTGATGGGAGACCAGCATGCTGAACCAGTTACTCTTTGCTCGGCTTTAAATCAGTCACGTCCTGTGTATTTTCAAATACATACAGATGCATGTGGAAATGGAGGCAGCAGTAGAGCATAAATGAGCAAACAAGCACGCTGTGATTTGTCATCTTAACAGATAATTTGTCTTTTGCAGCTCATTTTGGCTGCATGTGTTACGTAGAGCTGTCAGAGTGTAGCGTGAAGCGGCTTTTATTAACTCGTTTAGCATTCTAGCAAGGGAATCCTTCTCAGAGATGGTGAGAGTGAAAGTCTTTTGATAAAGTGGACATATAGATGATGCAGTTTTAAGATTTGTTTAAGCCAAATAGTTTTAAACCATCTTATATTCGTGTCACTGCTGGAAATGTAAAAACTCTGTTCTGCATTGATGCATTGACATTCAAGTCAAAAAGATAAGCCATCTGAGGTTTCTAAAGTGGAGAAACTATTGAATTTTTATCTATATTTCCAAAGCCTGCAAAATAAATATTACAGATTCTGATCATACAGACCTCAAGCAAACCGAAGCCTTTACTATGAAGCAGGATTTGGGGCTTGGTGTGTTAACTCCAGGGTTAACTTTAAGTTTTAAGTGGTTCACTTTTTACCATGGTGCACTGCCATAGTAACTTATGTTGCATACTTACGTTGGCAATAAAGAGATCCGCTGATATGAAAACCACCTCACTACTCCTGGACGATCCCCCAGATCTGAGCATATCGATAGTAAGAGGGCTGAAAAGTCTTTCCTTGATAAGCATCAAGAAGAAATACCGATTCATAGAAGGAACATTATTACTGCCTTTTTTTCCTGTTGGCTGCAAATAATTGAAAACAATTTTAGTGTATAACTATGGTATACTATATGATCCTAAAACAAGGCAATTGTTGACATTATGTTTGCAATCTGTTTTTATATTTGGGATCTATTTGTTCTCAGACAACACCACAGTTGCAGCTGTAAGAATAACTGCCTTACATGCATCTAAACATTAATTTAATGATTATAAATGATTATAAACTTTATTAATGTACTAGCTGTTTCCCAATCTTAAAGCACACACACATATTCAGCATCACTGGCTTTTACCTGCATGTGACATTGGAGGCATGTACAGTTTTAGTTTTACCTCCATGGAGCGATATTAGGTAGAAAAAGCCTTGAAAATAAAGCTGCTTTTGGCATCAGTTATTGCCTTTGACCAGGTGGAGTTATCAGCTACAAAATGTGTTTTGAACCACATTTACTGCTAAATGGGGTAGGGATAGCTCAGTAGGTAAAGTGTTGGCCCCGTGATTGGAAGGTCAGGGGTTCGATTCCCCTGAGCGGCTACCCTGAGGTACCCCTGAGCGAGGTATCGTCCCTGCATGCTGCTCCCCGGGCGCCCAATGGCAGCCCACTGCTTCACTGAGTGAATGGGTTAAATGCAGAGAGGAATTTCCCCACGGGGATCAATAAAGTATACATTATTATTAAATGTCAGGCTATTTGCTTCAAACTGACTTCCCCTGCTGCTAATTTTGCTGTAGCAAACATCTTTTTCTCCAGTCCGCCACATTCATAAGTGATTAGATTCTTGATTCTTAAGATTTGATGGAAGCACTACCTGTTGTTGTTTTGAAAAAAATCTCTCATATGGTGTAGCTAGCAAGCCATTGAACCTAAGTAATCGGAGCAAAATATTTTGCTTGCTTCAAACTTGGCAAAAAAAAGTTCAATAAAATTATTTCCACATCTCAGTTTATCATTTTCTGTTTTCTGTTTGATGAACTAACTGGCTTCAAAGCTAGTTGGCTAGCTAGCTAGCTAGCTACCTTACTACTACCGTCTGAAACTGTTTTCCACATGTGATTAGAGGTGCTTCTATGATTTCTTTTCTTTAACAATGCAGGCTCCCTAATCTAGTACTGATTTTCCAGTACAGAAATGAATAGGAACAGAAATATTAATATATAAGTGTTCAAACACACACACACACACACACATATCCTGATCTACACATGGGTCTCTGTCCCCTTAGGTCCTCCACGTTCTGAAGCACTATCGAGCCTCTAGTGATGAAGCTGCACGATGAGCTGAGAAATTAGAAAAAAGAGCAGAGAAAGCAAGCGAACTGGAGAGGCCCCCTGATGAAAACCCAGTGACAACAGCTGTAATCACAAGAGCGCAGGCATTTGTTTTGTCAGCAGAAAAGAAAGCTTCAGCGGGAGAAGTGTGTTTTCACAATGAGGCTTATATGACGGCTCCTGCCTCTGCGGACGTGAATTTGAATGTGTATTAAGGTGAGAAACACTGCTATGAATGGTAGTGTGCACATGGTACCTGGATGTGGGGTGGGTTGTTGTCTCAGCACATGAGGCCACAGAGGGTGAATCTAATCTCTCCTCTTCACCTCCCTCCAAATCCTCCCATTTTCCTCCTCCTCCTCCTGCTTATAGCAATTTTGGCACAATTGGTGGCAATCATTCACACCCGATGGAACATACTGATGGATGTAGGTTGACCTTTTGGGCTCCCTGGTGATCTCACACACAGGGAGAGAGAAAACAGAGAGAGTGGAGTCTTATCTTCTTTAGTAATACATCCGTAAGGTTTAAATAACTGTGGCTGGCTTTGATGCAGCTATAAAGATTAACTTTGAAGCAGTAAATAAATGCCTGGTGAGGCCATATAATATCTCAGTGTGAACCAAATTTCAGTCCATGCAGTAGCTGAACTAACAGTGGACCTGGATGTGAACTAACCATTCCATCCCCACAGTGCCACCGCCAGCATGGCTAAAATTGGCCATATTCAAAAGGGATGAGCATCAACAACACATGTAACCTTGAGCAGCACAGAAGCCTTGCCGTTCCATTGTCAGATACATGACTCGGGGACACAAGGAAAGGTAGTAGCATACAAATAGGTTAACCTAATTATGAAAGTCACAGCTTTTTTTTTTTATAGGTCATATTCTCTACAGCACATAATGACTCATGCTCTCTGAGTCACTTACAGACCAACAGCCGATAATGGCGGCTTTCATTCTTTCCAGCCCACCTCTGTCAGTTGCAGGGTACGGGGAAGGAGCTTACAGAGGAGTGCAAAAGGCAGGACTTCATAGCCATGGATTATTCTCGCTAATGGTTAAGACCTTCTGCAGTGGCAGCAGCCAAGCGCATTGCAGGGACTCTGCATTTTGTATTCATGAGATGAGCAAAACACAGAATAGAACGTATGAGGGTAAGAATGAGAGAGGGGAAAAAAGCGAGAAGACTGAGCAGGAAGGACTCGCCGCCCCCAATTCATGCTTCAAAGAGCTTCCAATTGTCATAGAAAGTGAAGCTATCAGCCTTGGGTGCGGTGCGCAGATCAATGAACCAGTAGATCAGTGAAGAGCTGTCGAATCTTATTTATGAGAAACGGTAGGGTGTAAGTGAAAGTACAGCTTGGGGCTTTGTGCTAATCAATAGTCTCTAAACAAAAGCTGCATTTGTGTTTGGGAAATGACGACTTAATTCAAACATACTTGCGCTTGACTTTAAAGTCATTTGAATTTAAGTTTTCCTGTCGACTTTGATTGCTTCAGGTTATTTACACCGAGGCAGGGGAAGCATTTGAGCATGGCTGGCAGAATTAATTCTAGTAATAAAAATCTTTTACTCAATATTTTTTTGTTAGTTGTTATAGAGCAGGTCATTTCACATTATATGAAAAAATTTGGTAAACGGAGGCAGAAGATGAGGAAGAAGATGGGCTCCAAGAAGCTCTCATAGCTTTAAGATGCAACTCATTTGAAAGCTTTTGTACTCCTGTTCTTAAAGTTGGGTTTAACTGGTTATTATTTAAGTGACTAGGTACATGTCTTAGGCTTGTTTGACACTTAAAAGCACCAACATCAGCCAGTGAAATACAGTTTAAAAAGCATCTGTGTGTTTACACAATTATTTAAATGTTAGTATGCACATCTTTAAAGCAGTTACCTTGTTCTAATTTGACAAAAAAACAAAAACAAAACCAACCCAACAACAAATAAAAACAAGAACATAATTTCATTGTACATTGTACACCTTCCAGTTTCTGATTGGTTAATTTTGTCACATGTGAACCAGAACAAGGAAGTTGTGTGATGAGGCTGAGAAAGTCATCTGTCCCAAACTTGCTGTTTTTAACTGCTAACAGGGATCCATCACTAAGTAAAAAAAATCCCCACATTACACAACCAACCGCAACCAGCAGAGGACTCTTCACACGGAGCAGCACTGGCCAATTAAATGTGAGTAATCAAAAGCCTCTGGCAGTATATTTTGTACCACGAATGTGTTAGTGTGACTATAACATGTAGCATAGTTGTGTGTTATCTTTCTAGAAATGTAAAGTCTTTTTTTGTGGTAAACCACCGACCACAGTTTTACATTCTGATAAACCTCCAATCCATTTCAAATACTTACACAACGGGTCTCATATGTAACACTGTCAGTTTTGATCTTAAGTACTGTATGACTTTACAAAACCCCACACAGACATGGAAATGATCTTGTCTCTGAGCAAAGTGTCAGTGTTGCCTTAATGCTTTGGTTATGTATGATTAATTTTTTCCTTTTGCCCCTCTTTGTTTCCTGCAGCAGTTACAAGAACACTGTTTTGCTTGTTTTGTCAACCTGCCAACCCACAGATAATAATTACTACTGGGCTTCAATTTCCTCTGCATGCATCCTGATCTCATCTTTAAAAAATTATCTTTCTCCTACATCACCACCAACACAGCCTTCTGCATATTTTTGCTCTAAATTCCTGGTGAAAGTTAAATAACTGCCACTCCTTGAAGGACAGCCTTAGATTCCACGGGTGGCGTTGCCCTAGAGCCTTTAGATGAGAATGTGCAGGTTGATGAGAAAACAGGCTCCAGCGCTGTGCAAAGTAAATGAATTTCGCCCCAGCAAATGTCATGTGTGTGAGATCAGAGAGGGGGCCAACCAGATTGAAAGCTAAATATATGTGTGTATATTATGGGGTGGAGGTTGGTGGAAAGAAAATGGTATTTATCATAAAACGCCAGGACTGTTTCCTTCTTGTGGCAGAGAATAATCCTGCCTCGAGCTGCAACTGACAAACAACACGCAGCAGAACACACAGATTCATGTACTGCTTCACTCTTTCTCACGCACACACAAATATAACATGTTTTCATCATCCTGGGGCTATGAAAGGCAAATGCTGTTGCAATGGCTTCCACTTGGTCTGCACAGTGAGAGATGGCTGGTGGCTTTAGCAAACTGTCCGCTTACAACTAAAGAAACATAAATGTAGCTAATGCAGCTGCACTGTTCCAGCGCAACTATAAAATATCTTCTCTTCTGTGTACTAATTAATTCCATTTCTTGCTGTGTGGCCTGCAGGGGTAAACAGGTTTATTCCTTTGAATTCACTGTGCCTGTGGGTGCATTAGAAAGGCTCAGATCAATAAGAGTCTTGTTATCTACCAGCAATTTTTTTTTAAATTATTATTAGGAATACTGTATTACTCACCATTGTCCTGCAGGAGCCTCTGAACCCAACCCACCTCCACTGGTGGTGCCTGAGCATTAGCCAAAGGTTTAACAGAAGAAGTGAGATGTAGATGTGTATATTAAATCATCAGTGCAGAGGGAAGAACCATTTGCCACAAAAACTTTTATGCTGCAGTTAAAATCCTTTAAAGTTCATCACTGAGGGCATTCTGTTGAGTCTTCTAGGGAAGTAATCACAGTGAGTGAAAATCTTATGTTAATGCTAATATAAAATAATAATATGGTCAGGCTGTGATTAAGCGACAGAAGCCCCGCCCACATGCAGCTCAAACCTTTTGCTCAATGCTATAGTTACGGTAGGGAAAACAGTGGTTGGAGATAACGGTTTACTGAACCTACACACACAAATTCACATTAAACTGAAGTTCACATTAACTGCTTAAATTTAGAATCCAGACAAATTTCTCCTTAAACAGTGTTGCAAGATGGCATTTTAAGTGCAAAATGAAATGGGCACTCGGCACCTGTGCTTCTATATAGCTGACTGAGTTGAATCCAGTATTACACATAGGCAGTTCGAAGATGAGCTGGGCTTATCGTCGCAGACTGACTCAGACTGATTGCAGTGTGCTGCCAATCTGTCTCTGTTTCAGTTACATGGCAGTTATTTGAAAACCCTTCCCTTGCCTGTTTGTCTGAAAGTGACTGCAGTCAATAAAACCTGACTGCAATTATTTGGAGACAGGCTGCCTCCCAGCAGACAACCTGTGCAACTGTCTCGCAATCAAAAGTGGTTGCTCAGAGGTGTTGAAGGTGTAGTGTGCTCAACCTCCGGGGAACTAGTTCACCACAACTACTCAGTCAATGAATGCAAAAAAGACTCAATGCAATCACTGGGGAACATCTTTTTTCCTAGTCAGAAGGAGGTTGCTGTGCTAATCTTACTCATATGTGACTGAGCCATAAAGGGAGATGAGTGGAAACACAGGGTGAACTGATGGAGTTCATTGGTTACGTACGTTATTTTGGACTGAAAGTCACGCAAAGCTACTTTACTCCAAGAGTAATATGGAAATAATGTGGTTTCCTCTCCTGGATCAGCCGAAAGAATTGAAAGGCTTTTTTCTTTTTTGTAATGAGAACATGAAGAATATTTTTAGAAAGGTGTTTTGGTTGCCTACCCTGAAAGGCTGTATTTATACATTTATTTATTGTTTTGTAATATCCTTGTAGAGATCCCTCAAAAACAGCTTTATTCCTAAGCCTTTATTGCCAACTTATTCACCTTCAACTGAGGGAATAAACAAAGCACCTATACACACAAATAAAAAAAATATTTTTTTTATTATTTTTTTTTTTTTTTCAGTTTTCTTGTTGAAACAAAGTTTGTTTGTTCGGAGACTTCTGAGCCAGAGGACAGTGGTAAAAAAAAAATTATACCAAGTTCAATTATTATGGTTTGAGTGTCATGTGCGGCCTGTAGGCCACAACAAAATAAATTACCTGGAAGACAGGTGAGCATTTTGGTCTTTTCACTGTATCTTGTACAATGAGCACTGTGTCATATAGTCCCAAAAGGTTGATTCTGTTCATCTGGACGAGCGTTTTCAGCGGGAGAAATGTTTCGTCACTCATCCAAGTGACTTCTTCAGTCTTCAGTCTGTGTGATATAGTGTGACATATTATTGTAATTGCTGCTATCAGTCCTAAGGCATCTCCGGCTGACTATTATTGGATTTAAAAGAGGATGGTTCATTAAACATGTTTGCTTTTACACTATAGAATTATAAAGGTGGTTTTCTTTATAGGCTTTTAGCAGTGATTTTACTGGTAGAGCCTACTTCACGCTTACAGCATTGTTATTTGTGTACAAATTAATTATAGTGGGTTCAACACCATATAATGTGAATAAGTGCCTGAGTGAGTTCATAGCAAGAGACAAAACCTTGAAAGAGAATCCATGTTTAAGATGATTTGAAGCCATCCTGATGACAGATCTGCTGTCAGGGTGTCCACTGTGAGCGCTGAAGGCTCATCATATCAGAGGCTTCATGCATGTGGATGCTTAAGATGTGCTTTAGGATTATGCAGGATGAAGGACGTCCGCTGAATGTTGACAATATTGGTTGTCTTATTAAATGCAATGCAGGGCCAAGACCATCTGTCATCTCTTTATCTCACGGGGGAAACAACAGTAAAACTTTTTTTTTTTCCTTTTGGGGGGATACCAGCAATATTATATTATATTATATATAAATAGAACTTATCAAAAATTGTCAATGCCAAAAACAACAAATGAAGGTTGTGCAAAAAGTTGCCTTGAACAAAAATACATTTCTGTGGTACACACGATCTAAACACTGTCATTAGAATATGGAGGACAGGACACGTAACCTTCCTTGTAGTTGGGGAAGACAAAGGACTCAACGAGCAAGAGGCGAAATATTACTTACCAAAGCAACTTTACCACCCTAACGTGTTAGAACAGTAACCTTTCACTGTCCAGAGCCTTGTTTTAAGTTTTTTAAGCTTTTCTTGCAACGCAGAATTAGAGATAATACTATGAGAAACATAATATACATCCAAATAAATATTGATGACATAAACATGTTTTCATATTATGGTTAAAAAGGTCAGTTGGGGATCAACTAATCAAATGTGGTATTAAAAAAAAAAATAGAGGCAAATACACATTTTATCTTTAGGCTGTGTACCATTTAGGTATCTTATGACATCTAGTCAACAGAAAATCGATTTTTCTTACTGAAATTTGGTTGAACTCATGCTTTTGCAATACTTTCATACAGAATTTTCTCTTTTTAAAAAATTTTTAAACATCATGACTAGCTGCTCACATTTACCCCAGAAAATGAGGCAGATGTATGGTACTTGGTTGGTACCAAGTACCACACTACAGCGTGGTAGATAAACTTCAGTTGTATGCCAGTTCTCAATTAATTGTAATTGGAAGTTTATTAGTTAGTGCAGAAATAAATGTAATAATATACTACCTTTTATCTCGTGTCTGTCTTTATTTTCCCCACAAACTAATGTGGATTTGCTGAATTGCTCTACAATAATAGCCCCAGGTAACTGTGAGTACTCTTTGGGGTATGTAGCCCTGGCTGGGAATCACTGTTATACTAACATTTTATTAAACACAATCTAAATCTCCTGCAGTCAGAAGTGTTGACCAGACAAATCAGC
>VUQG01019383.1:0-13261 GCA_015106755.1 Etia nguti | reverse complement strand
TTTAAAAAAAAGTTCTCGAGGCTTCTTGAAAGACATTCAAAGCTCTTCTTTGGATGTTGGCTGTGTTTTTTCTGTTCTCTGTTAAGATGATCCCACACTGCTATGGTAAATGGACTGGTTCTTATATAGCGCTTTTCTACTCTCACTGAGCACTCAAAGCGCTTCATACAACTCGTGCATTCACCCAATCATACCCATTCACACAAGCACTTTTATCTAAGGTTTTTTAGTGCTTCTATCTAACATTCACTCGCATTCATGGATGGATGCATCGGAGGGCAACATGGGGTTAGTATCTTGCCCAAGGATATTTGGCATGTAGACTGGAGGAGCCTGGGATCGAACCACCAACCTTCGGGTGAGTAGGTGACCCGCCTACCACCTGAGCTACAGCCACCCCAAGGCACTCACTGCTTCATTGAGATCTGGGGACACAATGGGGAGGCCAATCCAGTCGTGGATTGGCCTCCCCATTGTGTTTTTTTTTCTATCCAGATGTGCTTTCATTGCATTGGCGGAGTATTTGAGATCATTGTCGTGCTGAAAAATAAATCCATTGCCAATCAAACACGTTCTTGGTATTGCATGGTGGATCAAACCCTAATGGTAGTCTTGACCATGACTACATGTCTGCACTAAGTTGTTGCAAGGAGATTGGCTGATTAGATATTTGTGAAAACAAGCAGCTGAACAGGTGTACCTAACAAAGTGGCTGATGAGTGTATGTATCTCTTACTGAAAGAGACACTGCTTAATCTGCATCATGCATTTTTAATATATTTACCTTATTTTTTCTAACATCTAAAGTATCCCTTAGCATTAATTTACTCTGATGAACATCAACATCAGTGCCAGAGTGGAGTCTGTTGTAGATCCAGAGATGTTCTTGCTAAATGGAAGAAGACAGGAGAGGTTGGTTGGCTTGAATAAAGGGAAAAACTTTAGAATGGGAAATTCTCTCAGTTCAGTTTCAATTATTCTGTCTGTCTCTTCTTCTCTGGCTATTTTTCTCTATCTGTGTCTCACTTTTACTCACTGTCGTGCTTTATCTGCAACACTGTCACATTATATTAACATTAAAGATCAAAATCAATCTTCCCTTGTGCCTAAGGTCTTTTTCATTCCAGTTTTACAAGTGACATCATTTCCCATTCCTTCATTTTCCACTATGTAAAACCAGGGACCTGCGGCTCAAGTCGCTGATACTGCTTATTAGCAGATTAAAATTACTTCATTCCACCCTGACTGCCAACCGCATGCAGCTATGCAGCGGGTAGAGTTTCGTTAGTAACAGTGACCTCTGTGAACTCGCTGAAACCAGTGGTTGGTGTAACATTTTATGAGTAGCTCAAAAGCAAAATGTGATTTCTGTCTAAATAAATTTGTTGCTTTTACCGGCTGATAAGTCAACCTGTTAAAGTATTCCAGCTTCACTGCTAACTTTTACCACCTCTGGCACAGTTCAGCCCCGTCCTCTAACCCTAATCTTCTCTCTCCATATGGACCGTCGGCAATCGGGCCTACAGTTCTCGGTACAGAACATTGGACTAGCGGGATAATTTGGAGTGGGGGCGTAAAAGCGGGGATTTAAGTATAATCTGGAACACCAGCTGGCCACACACACAGACTGGCGCACACAAGCATACAAAGAGCAGTGACTGTACCATGACCTGAGCTTGGATGCCTTCTTAGCCCAGATGTAGGCCTACTTTAGATTAGACACTTGGGCATTTTTTTTTTTTCCTCCTGATTTTTTTTTTAAACTAAAACAACTCTCATGTATAGATTATGTATTATATATTGCATCAGATGCTTTTTATCTGTAGTATTTTCCATGTTATCATTAAAAAAATACCACTTTTTAACAAAACATGCTCTGTGTCTCAATTCAGATGTTTCATTTAGTACTTTTCAATGTAATACTCTATTAGCTTATGTGTGCAATGCTTGAATTTTGGCAAGGTAGTGTGATTACTGGAAATGAGTACACCAGCACTGGATCATAAATGCCATGCAGCTGCTGCATTTTCTGAACATAATTGATATTATATTTTTCTATCCTGAAGATGAGAATGTAACATGCATAAACACAAAAAATCCCACCTCACGTACCACCAGTGACTGACAACTACTGCTGTTGCTATGCTACAGTGGTCCTACGGATGGAGACTCCTCCAAGATCATATTTACCCTAAATTAACAGCAAAATGACATAGGTCCTTTGTGACCAGTTGCAAAGAGATGCAGATGAGTTGAGCTCATTGGTACTGACAGACTGACAGAGATTGATTGTAACCATGTTGGCAGAATGTCTGAGAATAATTGCAGTGAATCTTAGTTGAACTGTGATTGTTTGGAGATGAATTATCTCCTCAAGGTAACCTGATCAGTTGCCTTGTAATCAAAATGTCTCAGAAGTTTAGGGCGTTCCATCTTTAACCTCTGTGCGATCTGTTGGTCACCACAACAACTTTCAGTCAGTCTCAGAAAGCAAAACAAAACGCCACCACCAACTTTTTCAAGTCACAAGGAGGTTGCTGTCCTATTTTTACTCTTTATTTCATGCAGCTGTGCTTTTCAGTGTGAACGCATAGAAGGGTAAATTATACAATTTGTGTGATTTTAGGCAGGGGTCGGAGTCTGCAGCAAAAGGTTCTGTGAGGGTAGTCATATGCATAATGGTGGTTTTAGTTACCAATATGCTTCAATGTTGATGTTTGGTTTACATTCAATGCCCTGTTAGCATGCAAGCAGGTAGAAAAAAAAAGTTAAGTGTATTTTCTGCATGACTGTATTTGCAAAATGTCCTTGTATCATCATCTGAGACAGAGAGAACATTTTAGGATGATTCTCATTACAGCTGGTTAGGTATTTCATTATAAATGTTAGCGTCATGGTTGCATAAAAATGCTAGGTGCCATTAGATATCATTCATCACCGTGAATATCTGTTAATACTTCAGTCTGGACTGAATTTGGAGTCCAACCAACATGAATGAGCTGAAAACAAGATTATTTCATTCAAAAGCTTTTTTTAATTCCACTTTTCTTTCTTTTCCTTTAGGGTCGATGCATCAATTTCACAAGAGTGAAAGAGGAGTCAGCGGCAGCCAAGGCCCCACCTCGTACCCCTATCCACACCCCTTCGCCACCGCCAACAGACAACCGCCCCGTGACTCGGACCACCCCACCATCTACCACTTCCACCAGCCCCCCTGCCAGATCTCCGCCATCAGGCCAGGTGCCCCCAGGACCACCGCCATCACGCACTCCCCCAGGGCTTCCCTGTCCACCGCCATCGCGTCCTCCCCCAAGCCTTCGACCCTAAATCACACAGACAAAATCCTCCCACCTTACCAATGCACCTGCTTTGATATCACATTGATATTACCGTCCTGTTGACTAGTTCTTTCACTTTGAAGGTTGTGGTCCTCACTGGTAAAGGTACTCCTACTATAAGCCAAAGATCAGCAGTATACTGAATGCCAATGGTTCTGTGTGCCACAACGGGTATGGGATAGCATGTCAAGTGAAACTGTTAGCTGACAATTAAGTCATTTTAATACAGGATATCTAACTGAGCTCTGTATGTAGTTTTTTATGTGGCAATCTAAGATTGAACCTCCCAAAAAAACCCCAAAAACTTACAGTCATGTGAAAAAGAAAGTTTTCACAGGCCTCTGTGCAGTTCTGTGAAAAACAAAGTACACCCCAGGATTGTAGAACCACCATTAGCAGCAATAACCTGAAAAGATGGATGGATTGATGTTTATGGCATTGCTTCAGTTCATTGAAGTTTGCAGGCGTTTGTTTATGTTCAGTTCTTTGAGGTCCTGCCACAGCATTTCAATCAAATTGAGGTCTGGACTTCGACTCAGCCATTAGAGCACCTTCATTATATTCATTTTTAGCCATTCTGTTGTAGATTTGCTGCTGTGCTTGAGATCATTGGTCTGTTGTATGATCCAATTTCAACCAAGATTTAGCCGCTGGACAGCTGATGTCACATTCAAATCTAGAACACTTTGGTGTAGAGAAGAATTCATGGTTGACTCAATGACTACAAGCTGTCCAGGTCCTTTAGCTACAAAACAAGTTGAAATCATCACTCCTCCGCCACCGTGCTTGACAGTTGCTATTAGGGGGTTTATGTTTATAAGCTCCAATTTTGTTTTATCTGTCCGAAGGACATTGTTCTTCCAGAAGACTTGTGATTTGTTCAGATGCAACATTACAAACCTAAGCCCTGCTGACATGCACTCTTTAGAGAAAATGTTCTTTCTGTTGCCAACATTTCTAAACAAGCCATGCTAGTTCAGTCTTTTTGGTTTTTTTACTGTCATGAACTTTAGTATTTAACATATTAACTGAGGTCTGTTGAGTCTGAGATGTAGCTTTTGGGATTTTTGCTGTTTCTCTGGCATTAGCCACACACACACTCCAGATTTGCAAACTGCCAAAACTTATGCTTTTATATAAGTGGTCACACTTGCTCATAATCAGTGAATCAAGTGCATTTAATTAGTAGCGACTTGCTTCTAGTTACTTTATTAACTCCAGTAAGGATGTAAGGAGTTTTTCACAAAGCTGATTAGAGTCCTGGTAAAACTTTCTTTTTCATATGGCTGTGAAAAAGACTATGTGACTATCTGCTGATAAGCAAAAAATGTATTTTGCGTAGCAGTTCAACTTAATATTCTGTCTCATATAAAGTGAATGGGGCAATTTGGGAAAGTATTTTCCTTTCCATTTGTGAAATCAGGGAGGATTGTTGCTGGACAGCAAAGCATGTTGGAATGGAAAAGTCCAAAAAAAAAGATTACTGCAATGGATGAAAGCTGTTTGTTGTCTCTATCAACTACTGAGTTAGGCCTTTGTTAATGAGTAATAAGGTGAAAAGTACGATGTGAGTTAAAATCAAAGTAACTGTGTTAAGCGCTAGGTAGAATGAATTGGCTTATTTCTCCATTGCTGTGTGACCAATGAAGGGTTTTTAAGAACTGGATTTCCAAGTAATCTTAGCTGATCATATTTTCAGTGGTGTTGTGTAACTGATAGGAAACGTACGTTTTTCTAAATTTCTTCAAAAAGATTTGCAATTTGATGATGTTTTGTTATCCAACAACAATGTACCAAAGTAACAAATCCCGACTATATAATCCAGAGATGATCCAGTTATATAATTTGTGGTCAGGTTTTGTACCTTTTGTGACAGGGAAGTGTGCGGACGTTATGTGGAAGGTGTGTTTTTGCAGTATATGGTTGAGATATGTTTTAAATACTTTGTCATTTGTCCTGAATTTGTCCTTAACCAATTTTCATGTAGTTGATTTTAGGTTACAGCAATTTATGTTTTTTGGTTTGTTTTGGTTTTGGTTTATTGTACCTGCGCACATAGACTGCTGGGAAATTACAATGTGTATTTGCTTTTTTTTAGCAGTGAAGCTGATGAAATCGAGCATTCAAAAATCAGGTTCATGTCTCTCCTCACATTTTTATACACAATGCTGATACTGTACTTTAATACCATTATGTGTATTGTATGTCTTCAGTTATATCATCACCGGTCACATTGCAACTGCAGGGCAGTTCAAAGCGCATCTAATTTATTTTACTCCCCGACAGAAATAGAGGAGAGTACTTGAATATTGACAAGGTGTCCAATCACCGAGATGAACACTGTGTGCACAGTTAGGAAACACAACAGATAAAGATTTAAAGGTCATTTTAGGCTTACCAGCAATTATCAACCCCTTCGCTACACTAAAAATTAGCATTTTGGTAAATCTGATAAAAAGAAAATGGTTCTAGCTAGCAGATAAAAAGACAATTTTTTAGCCTAGCATTAACTCATCGTAACTGAGAAAACTTGAGGTATAAAAATTAGCAAAAACATTTAGATTTCTCGGTTTAGGAAACAGGTTGAAACTGCTGGTATTCCTCCTACATCCAATGCCCTTTCAAGTTTTCTTCTTCTTCATCTTTTTTTTGTTACACTTATAATTTCAATGTACGTCATTCACTTATGTCCTGTACCGTTGTGTTGCTACATGCATTGGTAATCAGCTGAAAAAACTCTAATTAGCTCACTGTAGATCATACCTTTAATGTCAACGTGCTAAATCAAACCAGTTGGTTTGTTGTAATGTCCATAAACAAAATTTGACATTAACAAGACAAACACATGCTTCGCTAGCAGTTTCTAGCATCATATTTGGCTGCATTGCCTGTAACTTGGAGGGCTTGTATGGCCCTACAAAGTGTCAGTATATACATCAGGGAAGAGGATGAAAATGGAGATTATACCACCAGCCTCCCTCTTTTCTATGGCTCCGGTTGATATCCTGCTATGGATTACTGTTAAACACCAGCGTCATTTTGTTAATGTTAATGTTACCTTTTTGTTTTTATGTGCCACTGCAAAAAATAAGATTCTCCTTAGAAATGTTACTTGTTTTCAGACTCCCAAACTTTGTGCTTTATTAACAGCTGGAGCATCATTAAATTACAGATTTTTTTTACGTCTTGCAGACTGGGTATATTTTTTTATATTCTGCTAATTGAGTTCAACTGTAATAATAAATAAGAAATGCAGCATACGAGTATAAACAGCAGTACTGAAGCAAATATGAAAGACGTATATGATTTTCTATTGTTTGATGTGATTTTTTTTAACAGTATCAATAAAGGTTGACTCCTAAGCTTCTAAAGAAAGTTTCATCTTTGTGAGCTTTGTTGGATTCATATAAATGCCTGCATTACTTATTATCTTTGCAGTGTTGATTTGGACAGTTTCATACTGTCCCAGCTGACTCCCCACATACATTTTAAGTTCACTCATAGGCCCAAGATGTATGTACTATTTCCAGTCACTAGGGAAAAATATTTATTTGCCGATCGGTTGGCATGTGGTCGCTGGCTATTCCTTGTCATTGGTTTGGTCATTTGCAGATGGACGAGTTCACCTGTAGTTTGCACCTCTGTAAACAGAACGTTTGCCTTCAAAATAAAAACTAATGCATTACCACTGAAATCAAAATGTTGTAAAAGGCACAACTTTTAGTTTGAAGGCAAACATTATCTGTTTCTCCTTTCTCAGTTTGCACTTTTTGAACAGTTTCTTTATCATTTGGCAGTTGGAAAGTGTTTGCAGACAGGTCGGCATCTATCATGAGAACTACTGGCAACTATGGCAACCTGCTAGCAACCAAAGCAATCACAAGGAGTTTTTCAGTGATCTCACCTAGTGACTACCAGCAACCTCTGACAACCAGTTGCCAACTACCAACTGGTGATTACCAAGTGTGTACCGGGGGGCGGTAGAGGGGGTCACTAACCAGTGTCTAAGCTTTAGCAGTCAATTTCACTTAGCAGCAGCCAGCAAGCATTCACAACCTGTATGGAAAAAGTAATTTTTTCCTATCAACCGGTTGCCAGAAGGTCACCAACTAGTCTCCATGCCCTTTTGGCTGGCCCTAAGCTTTTACAACATGTAATTGTAAAAAGACTATATTTAATTAAAATATAAGGCCACACAACAATATATGGTGTAAAACAAATTGCTTTTATACTCACCTTTGCTCTTCACAGGCAATTTCTGTCTCTAAGCCCACTGTTTTGGTTTTTACAGCCTGGAGCTTGTCTCATACTCACAGTTGTCACTTGAGTTGTAGTCCTAGCAAAAACTCTTTGACAGTGTAACATTGCCCTACCTGCCAAGCACCAAATGCCAGAAAAAAATGCTAGTAGCTAGCACTAACTTAAGCAATGCTAAAGACCCTGATTATTACTCTCAGAGGTTGATGGAGACCAAAATCAGAGCTATAACATTCTATTCAATAGGTTATTACTGTAAATTGATTTAGGAGTCTACAAAGTAACCCACAACAAGCTAAGCTGTGTAACCAAGCATAAAAAAAATTTTTTTCTTTAGCATATAAAGTTACCCATACATCTAATTAGCCTGCACTAAATGACTTTCATTCACGTGTTCTCTGCTATCCGTTTATGGAAGACAGAAGCAGAAAAGTAGACTCGCGTTAGAGGATTTTCCACATGCCTTCATTCTCCTGTGGCTCCTTTTTTGCAGATGGAGTGATTTCCCTGTAATTTTCCTGAATACTTCAGGAATACACCATTGGCTACATCCTGGTCATAAGCTTATTGCTTACCTGTCAACCTCTGCCTCCCTAATCATCAGGAAATAATGCCACAGGAAGACCTGAATTCAAGTGTATCAGAGCATCACCTTCCTGCTCTGTAAATTGCCAACAAACCCTGCATGTCACACTGATAAATTAGTATATATGAAGAGACAATCTGCTCTCAGAGCATACTCAGAATCTCTTTGTCTTTGGTTGGTAATGAGTTTAATACAGCCTGAACAGTCCCCATGAGCAGATCCAGCTGGATAATTACTGTGCAGTCTGCGTTTTTTCCCCTCTGCATGCAGAGGAGAGAAGGATGTGGGATGTTGAAAGGGGAGGGCTGAATGAGAAAAAATTGAGAAAATGAGGCAGTCGGTCCTCAAACAGACTTGAGGGAGAGCTGAAGAAAGCAGAAAAGCAAGAATAACAGCAGGTGGGACTCTCCCTTCCTGTCTCATCACCTTCTCGGTCCTCCATCCTCGTCATCCTTCACTTTTGATTAAATGTTTATGTCTTTGCTTTTTTTTGTTTTTGTTCAAAATAATAAACCATAAATCCCATCTGCATAATTGGACACACATTGAGAGATTAGCTCAGCCAGAATGCTCTATCAAAGCACAGTTTGAGTATATCTCAGGTTTATAGCAGTGCTCTAACTAAACTTTGTGGCCTTGATTAAAAGAAACATATTTTTCCCCACAGACTTCTCAAACCTACAGCTTACAGCTAAAAAGTTCTCTGCATCCTCATTTATTCTTAACAAAGCTGCACAGGGTTACAAGTGGGAATTAAGCGGCCCTGCAGCCACACCACAACAATCATTTTCAAGATAGCTCTCTGTTTATAGTCTGGCTCACAGATATTCAGACGATATTTGTGGCAAGTAAATTTACCAACCCACCCACCCCCAAAAAACACCACCGTGAATCTGCGTAAAGTTCCCGCGACACATTTTATGTGATATTTAAAGCAACATACAGAGTAATGAGAGGTGGACGAGTTATTGCCATATGATTATGATTGTGACTAAATGGCAGCTGCATCATTTATAGTCCGAGACATGTTTACAGCTGTTTCTTTCCCTCCCTCCCTCTTTCTTTCTCTCGAGGCTGAAGAAAACCGAGGCCCATAGGAATGTGCTGATGGCTGAGGGTTTCATCTTGGTCTCACATTACCACCGAGACTGAACCTCACTGACCCAGCATGCACGCACGCACACACACACACTGGTATTTGTCATTGTGCCTGTATTTTGATGCCCTTAGTATCCATGGTAACTGGTGTTAGTGCAAACAGCAGGCTGGAAAGATAGAAAGCTGTCCCGTTAAGCACTGCGGTGGTTTATTATGACCATATTCGCTATTTCTGAACCTCCCCACACGACTACAACGGATGAAAGTTAATTTTAACTTTATTAAAATTTCTGCACAGTCACTTGAAAATGTTAATGCAACACAAGAATCTATTTTTTCCGATTAAATCACAATTCTTGCTGCGGGTATGTGGTGATAAGTTTGTTACAGAGATCTTGTTTCTAATGCTTTTTTTACTCAGCATTGAAAACCTGGGTCGCATTGAAAGAGAAATTTTGGACTTGCAGCACGATTTTGGAAATATGAATCAAATAGATGTATCAATTGTGCAAGTCACCGGGGTCATAATATCTGTGCTTTCAGTCTGAGATCGAAGGTTGCGACAGCCATCCCGCAGATCGGTTCAATAAACACCACCTGGCCGTCAACTCTGAAGGAGTTTTCCAGCAATGGTGATGTTGTGGACTTTGGAAAACCCCAAGTGTCACAGATGGCCGCTCCAATCTTCCACTGGAGGCTACTGCTGACTCACACTGCTGCAAACTGTGTGTGTGTGTGTGTGTGTGTGTGTGTGTGTGTGTGTGTGTGTGTGTGTGTGTGTGTGTGTGTGTGTGTGTGTGTGATTTTGGCTTTCATTCAACTCTTTTCATTTATTGGTATATTTAGACCTTGGATGGATCACTGTATTGATAACTTACTGTATTATCACTAACCTCTAATCATGCCCCACAGTAACAGCTGCCAGTGTGTGAATCTATGTAAGCCAAATCATATATACTCACTGGTCACTTAGCTACACAAGTTCAACTACTTGTATCTAATAAACCAATCCTATGACAACAACCCAATGCATTAAGGCAAGCTGACGTCCAAACCGAGCATCAGAATGAGGAAGAAAAGTGATTTAAGTTACTTTGAATGCGGCATTGTTGCTGGGACCAGACAGGCTGGTGTTAGTATTTCAGAAAGAGCTGATCTGCTGGGATTTTCCCAAACAGCCATACTTAGGGTTTACAGAGAACGATCAGAAAAAGAGAAATAACCAGTGAGTGTCAGTTCTCTGGCTGACAAAGCTTCACTGATATTAGAGATCAGAGGAGAATCGTCAGAAGTCAACAGTAACTCAAGTAACCATTAATTACATCACACTTTCTGCAGAGATGCGGAAGAGCATCTCTGAACACACACTTTAAAGGATATAGTAGCAGAAGACCACAGTGTCACTCTTGTCAGGTATGAACAGGAAAATGAGATTACAAATCACACAGGCTCACCACAACTGGACGATTGTAAGAGTGGATAAGACTCGATCTCTTCTGTAGCATTCAGATGTTAAGGTGAGAATGTGGCATATTTAAACATAAAAGCATGGATCCATCCTGCCTTGTAACAATGGTTCGGGCTGGTGGTGAAGGTGTAATGGTGTGGGGGATATATTTAGCACACTATGGTAGCAACTGAGCATGGTTGTAATGTAACAGCCTGCCTGAGTTATTGTTGCCGTCCAGCCCTCATGATCTCAAACGGGTTTCTTGAACAAGGCAATTAACTCTTTTAACTGCATTCAAATGGCCTCCACACTCACCATATCTCAGTCCAGTTCTCCACCTTTGGGATTCGGTGCAACAAGAGATTCATATCATGGATGTGCAGCTGACAAAACTGCAGCAGCTGTGTGACGCTGTCATGTCAATGTGAACCAAAATCTCTGAAGAATGTTTCCAGCACCTTGTTGAATCGATGTTGTGAAGAATTAAAGGTGGTTCCAAAGGCAAAGGAAGCTCCAGCCCAGTATTAGGTAGTATATAGTGTATATTACCTTCAGTTTACTAAAACACATGCAGTCCTGAATGCATTTTATTTTAATCTTCCATGCTCTTTATATTAATCAAGTTATGTTGGCTGTGAGCTCGTACAAAATCCCGTCTTTGTAGCAACAGAATGACAGTTAGGAACATCCTGTCAGATGTGTTTGCCTGAGTCCACTCACTTTCCACCAACCACAAATACACCAAACTCTTTTCCGATGTACTTTTGTCACCTTAAGCTGTGTTTGTTATCATAACGCACAATGGGTCAGTCCTCAGCTCTACAAAGAATCTACAACTGTAACATAAAAACCTTCAGACAGCTATTACTATACTAATACTAATAATTAATAGTTATGAATAACTATCAAAGTTCCCACTTTTGTGCCATGTGCAAGTCTCTTGCTTTGGGTCCTGCTCCCCAAAGGAATGAAAGACTCCTACGCGCAGCTGAAAGCAACAAATATGTTATCAGTTCCTGTGAACAATGTGGTTCTCAAACTTCTTCTGGCTTGCCCCAGTTTAGAAGCAAATCCACATCCCACAACCCACTATTTGTATCAGTCACCATAAAAGATGATCCAAGTTGAATTTTACATGAACAAAGATCAGCCCGATAACATCAACACATTGGTGCATGTTTCAGAACGATCACATTCATGCACCTCAGTTTCCCTTCATTCACCTGGTTGTCCAAACCCCACGTGCAAACTTTTAGAACAAGTCAGCTGAGCTGAAATTTTAAATGGCAAATTTCAAGGTCACTGGGTACAAAAGAAAAGCCCGCTTTTGTCTGTCACAGTCTAAAAATGCTAAAGCTATTTTCTGATGTTAAAATGTCCCTCTGTGGGTGTCAGCTGAGCAACGACTGGTCGAAGTAAGCCCCCTCCCCCCCGAAACAGCCACTGTGCCAGCTCTGCTCTGAGGTGAAAGGAAATGCAGTCCTGTGATGCAAACGTGGCACCCGGAGCTGCCCTCCCTCCACACACCCCCATGCCCCACTCCCCCCTCTGTGCTTCCTCTCTCCTTCTGCCAAGCCAACAAGACCACTCAGGCCCCAGGGGCAACTTGTGTGGCACAGTCTACCCTCCCCTTCCATTTCCACCTCTTCTTCTTTACCTCCTCCACCTTAGCTGTACACGTTAGATTTGCTTACTATCTCGTAGTGTCTGTCTAACTCTGCCATTACCTTTTACCACTCTCTATACTACCATAATAATTCTGTATGAGCTATGGGAATTCTCTGTAATTATTCTAAAAAACACCAAACCAGCAAATTTATAAAATAATATTGTCATGTAGCACCAGTCACAGTGTAGTTATAAAATGATTGATACTGTAACATTATTGCATTGTGTTCAGGTTGGTCTGACCCAGACTGTCTCCAGTAGGCTTTGATTGTACCTTAGACCCTTTATTACACTGCAACCCCCCCCCCCGACAACAAGCATAAACAGAGCTCACAGCGTGTTCCTTCCACACGCTCAGGCACACACATGGAGCTTGTTTTCAGGGATCAAGAGAAATGAGGGTGGCCTGGTTTAAAATGAGATGGTGGGGGGTGAAGCAATTCAAAAACTATCATCTATTCTCTGAAGTTGTTTTCTTAAAGGTCTCTGAACAGTGATGGAAGAAGCACAAATAAATGGTATCAAAGTTACTACAAACAAAGGTCCAGACATTTTATTAGCACAAATAGAGCAAAATGAAGTCTGCAATCTGCAGTATTACTTTACTATTATATGTTATGTATCAATAGTGTAAAATACACAATAATGATATCCAAGAAGAAAGAAGAGTAAAATAGAAACACTTGAATGAAATACTTTGAAAACTGGATTTAAGTGCAGTAATGTAATAAATGTATTTTCACCAGTGGATGAGCACATTACACCAGTGTTACATTCATTACACTGGCTTCCAGTACATTTTAGAATTCATTTTAAAATCTTGGTACTGACTTTTAAAGCTTTGAATTGTGACGCTCCTGCCTA
>VUQG01019382.1:0-18940 GCA_015106755.1 Etia nguti | reverse complement strand
CCCACTCCATGACGTGCTGGTCAGTCACAGGAGCACGTTCAATGAGAGACTGAGATTACCAAAAAGCACCACTGAACGACACAGGAAATCATTCCTGCCTGTGGCCATCTCCCTGTACAACTCCACCTAACACACTGTAAACACTGTAATAGTTACAACCTTTTTGCACATGCTCTCTTCATCTTATTAAGCTATTTATCAATAAGTGACTTATATGTGTATATATATATATGCATTATATATTGTGTCTATTTTTTACTTAGTGTATTGTCTGTCTTTGTTACTGTTTATATTGGAGCACTGTAACCAAAATAATTTCCCCTAGGGATCAATAAAGTATTCTGATTCTGATTCTGATTTATGGTACCTTGTTTTGTCCAGACACAATCTCTATTCAAAATGGTTTATCCTTCTAAAATCATACTGAAATTATTCAAATCTAGGAGACCTCATGCACATGGTTTTGTAAAAACTTTTTTTTTCACACATTTTCTTTATTCATAAAACTTTACATTATTTGAACATTAATTTTCTTTTATTAACTCTCTCTATTATTATCAGCAAAATATGTCTTCTATTGTTGTGAGGGAGCCATCATCAATCAGTGAAGACTGATATTAGATAAAATTATATGTGGCTACACCTGGGAGGGTTAAAGCAGGTTTTTTTTTTCTGCAAATTTCATGAGCCTAAGCATTTTATGTCAGAAATAATGAGATGTTATCTAAAAGTAGGAGTTGGTCCACATATCTGTACATTAAATGTTTAATGAACATTAGTTAAAAATGAAATGGTCATAAACTGTTACAAAAACCCTTTTTTCTTTTATATCTAGGCTAACTGATAGCTATCACATCGGTCCATTAGTAAACTGTGTCATATCTGTTTCTCCATATTTAGCCTTCAGTTTCTATTATCTGCATTTTCTCCAAACTAATTAAAAAAATTATCTCGCATCCTGTTTAAGATAAACGTCATGTTCCTTAGTGACACATATCGAGGTCCCTTGGTCCACTGGTTTAAAAAGGAGGTGGTGCTCTTTATTTACACATTTCCATAGTGAATCATGGCATCAGACTGCCACAGCTCATGATGGCTTTCTTTTCTCTAGTTATACACACACTTAACTCAGGATAAAAATGCTCAGAGTTTGACTGAACTTGGATCAGTCAAGTTTCTGAAATGAGTAGCCGATGTCAGAGTTAATGAAGTTTGAGTTTAGTTTAAATTATTAAACTGTTGAACATGCTTCCTGGAATAGGGCCTGGTTAGAAGTCCCAAACACACTGATGAAATGGAGGGAGCCAAATCCAGGGAAACACAGGAGACACCAGAGACAGAAAAAAGAATGAGAATAAAATCAAAACTCAATATTATCACAAAAATCAGACCTAAACATGACAACAACAAAGCAGAGCAGAGGTGGAACATCACTGTTTATATAACTTTTGATATTATTTATTTAAAAACTTAGCACAAAAGTGAAGGAAACTTGTGTTTGGTTGATTATTCCTTTGCTGTAACAAAGCTTCTTGGCAATAAACCTTATGGCGTTGGGAAACTTAGTTATTTCCCTGTAAATGATGCCACAAACTTGCCAAATATTCTTTGCCAATGCCAAACAGCTTATTCTGCTTATGACTCTTATTTTGAGTTTCTGGTACCTCAGGTGTTGACAGTCAGGTGCCTGATTAGCATCACCTCTAGGCATGGACCCTGCTACAGCAGTCAGTTGAGCCCCTTTTCTATTAGTACCTACTCGATCGACTCACCACAGATCTCCATCATGCAACTGGTTTTCCATTACAATCCAGAACTACCTCAAGTGCGTGGTTGCCGTAATAGCAACACATCCAACGGTCCCATAATGTAATTAATATGTGATGCGAATGCTACAAAAAAAGGTGGACTTTGAGGCAAGAATATACATGCTGCTCGGTCTGTGGCTTTTCATCAGACTCGGGGGACCACAGCGTTGTTTTTTGTAGCCATTTCCCTCGTTACCGGGTTTAAAAAATGGCGGTTTTGATTTTCATGAAAAGGACTCTCATGACTCATTGAGTGACGCTACTGACCAGCCAATCGATGGCTGGCAACGTCACATTTAAGTACCTGCTCAGATCGCTTGGAATCCTGGCTGGGCAGGCACTAAAAAAGTACCTGGTACCAGGTACTATGACCTAATGGAAAACCCTGAAAACAGTAGCGAATTGTGAGAGTTAATCCCAGTAGATACTAATCAAGCTGGCAAAACCCCATCACCACCTCCTCGCAATGCCAGCTGGGAACAACGACCCATTGGGAAGTTGGCCAACGGTGAGGGTCGTTGATGTCAGGGGGTCAACGCGCCGGTCAACGTATTCTTCAGTCGCACCGAATGCAATGCCAACTCAAAATTTGGAAACGAATGCTAGGGCGTTTCCCCAGAGGCGACGCGCGTCGTCCTCGCCCAAAAGGAATTAAAGAAGACGTGAAGAAGATCGGCGCCAACCTGAACGACGCCCTTGACTGTGCCGAATGGAGGTGGCTTTGCAGAAAAGCGGACCCCGCAGAGCGGGAATAACACTAGGAGGAAGAAGATCCCAGTAGATACTAATGGAAAAGGTGATTTGGTGTTTTGTGCTTTGGGGAACCTTAAGCTGTTCCGCAAAACCAAATTGCAGCACAATTTAAAGTGACACAGACTACTTACCGAATACACTTGAACACTTGTGAGAGCTTGGGTGTCCTGATTGTGCCAGAGTGACCAACACAACTTCATTGGCTGACTTGCAACAAATGCTGGTTGAAGAATGGGCTGTGCCATCCAACAGCAGTAAGTGACCAAACTGGTGACCAGCATGAGGAGGAGGTACCGGGCTGGTGCGGCCGTGTATTGTGTATATAATATTTTTCACATGATACTGAAGCCCTGTTTGTAAAATGAATAAGTTGTTAAGTTGTCAGCATATCTTGTGTCTTTACACAACCATTCAATCTAATAAACAACACCAAACGAGAGTCAGTAGCAGAATAAGGTGCTTGGCAGTGGCAAAGAAGATTTAGCTTTTTCATGGGCACAGCCCACATACTTGACTCTGCAGCTCAACCCACAAATGCACAGTTTAAGGGGGAATAAACAGGCTTTCCAAAGGTATAAGATGTTTTGTCAAGATGCATTGCGCAAAAATTTAATAATAATAACCAAACACATATTTGCTTACTTTTTATGCAAAGTTTATTTAGCAACATTCACCTATTTTACATCATCGCCTTGCTCAAACCCCCAAACTCATTCTCAAGGTTTACCAAGTATGCCTCATAGCATTGTTAGGGACCAAAACTGATTGGTTCAAGTGACATTTCAATTTAAGCAACAACAAAATTAGATTTAATATCAGACAATGGGAAAGAAATACATTCAAAAGAACATTTTTTTCTGACACTGGAAGGTTCAGAACGTCCCTTTTCAACATATTATACCTAAACAGGACCTCTCTGTCTGTGTTCTCTGTAATACAGTTTCAGAGATATCTCTCAATTGAATAAAGGTGTGCACTCTGTATAGTGTTCCTATTGTCTCTCTTATGGGGGATTTACTGAACACTTTTTCTGCTGTAGCCTGTCTGAGGCACTGACTCACAATGCTTTTGAACATTGCTTTCTAGTATGCAACCATTGCCTTTACATTGCGTGTGCATGATTTATCACGTGAGTATTAAACGTTTCACCCTGAAGAGTCAACAAATCTCTTATTAACTTCAAATGCAAATTAGACTGTCTCTCTAGATTTGACCTTTTTTGTCACTGAAACACCTGGATAGGTTATTCTGAAGCTTTCATTATGCTGTCTAAGTAGCTGTGCTATGTGGGCCAATCTATTAGGGTCAGACAATTGTATTTGTTCATGGTGATATTGTGTATCATATACATTATCAGACTGCTAATTGATGTGCTTATTACTGATGAATGGACAGAGAGTAACAGCTGGCATAATTCATAAATGTTAGCATAGCTCATCTAAACAGCACATGTATTGTGTTTTTGGTTCATTTTGTCAGACGCATATACCTGAGAAGAACTATACTAGTGCATTAATTTCTCTGTTTTAAAACAAAGAATATTATATGTGATATTTAGGATTAAGAATGCCAGACTACAAATGTGGCTGCCGAAGGACTGGGAGGAAAAATGGATACAACAAACATAAAAAGGCCGTAAGTAATAAAAGGAGAATTAAAGTATTCCAGATAAAATGCTGTGAAAAACCACAGGGTGATACCTATTAAATCTCCCTTCAGGCATTGGGTGAATGGCTACCCTGTCCAATGCTACTATGAATAAATTGGACGATAGTTTTATATTTTATACTGAATGAGCCAAGATGAACTTGGAATAGGAAATCAAATTACAAATCCCTTTGGCTTATGCAGAAAACAAAGAATATTGTGTGCATATTCTTTGACGTTTTTCTTTGAATATTTTTTAAGATTCCTGGAAGCACAAATGGACATACGCAGAATGGCTAACTGAAGGTTGGACAGTCCTGATCCCTAAGGATTCCCAGAAGGGAGTGGTCCCGTCCAACTACTGACCAATAATCTGCCTCAGCACAACATGGAAGCTCCTGTCAGGCGTCAGATACCCTGCTGGGATAATAAGCTGGCCAAAGGAGGAGATAGAAGCCACTGACACCAAACTATGAAAGCTCATAGCATGCATGGAGGGTTTCACTCCAAGTCCAGCACCCTGTTAGACTGTACGCTAAGCAGAAGGACTAGTGAGTTTCAGAACCTCTATCTAGGGTGAAACAACAAACCATGAGTACAACCATGAGTACATCAATAACATGGCCGCAACTGATCATGTGCTTAGTGAATACCTAAGGCAGCAGAAACCTGAGAAAGGAGCAAGAAAAGGAACCATCATGGAAGGACAGAGACCTGCGTGGTATGTACCACTGTCAGACAGAATAAAGTTTCTCATATAGTAACATCTGTCATTAACTCTGTAACGTCACCACAGTGCCCCATGATCTCACCTAAGTGTAAACTTAGACATTGGCATATAAATTTGAAAGTTTAAAAAATGTCATTTGGATGAGAGAAACTGTATAACTGACACAGTCACAAATATTGTGCAGGATGAAAACATTCTGTAAGGACTAGGTTAGAAATGCTTCTTTAAACCTCATAATGTTAAGAGACTTTTAAAGCACAAATTTGCAATAAATGTAAAATTTGCTCATGCTCGCCTATCTGTCTTTAGGAGATATGGTAGACTGTGTCTGCTACTTTACGGAGGGATTACAGTTTTTTAGACATTGCTGTAATAACAGCATTAAGAATCAATCTTTTATTCAAACATAAGAGGTAACCTTGCCAAAGAAAAGCAATGAAATTGACAAAATTAAACTGTGACAGTAGGCTGTCTTGTAGCAACTATAAAATGAGTTTGGAGCTGTTGTTTTTAAAGCTATCTCAGAATTGAGATGCTTACGTTGCTTTGGGAGTTGCTAAGCACTTTACTGTGCAGCGACAAAATTGATGACTATATTAAAAACTTGGCTACTACAGTTCTCGGCACCATACTATCAGACTGTCTGTTCAAAGCTCTGACGGTTTAGTCATTACAGCAAGTTTAATAAAATATGTAAATATTCTATATCATGATTCAGTATACATAGAGTCACTGACAATTACTACTACACTTTTTTACTACCTTCCTGGATTTACCTGGATTTAATACCCTTTTGTCTTCAGAATAGAAAACTCTTTGTGGCACAGATTCAACAAGGTGCAGGAGAAATTCCCCAGAGACTTTTATCCTTATTGACATGATAACATTACGCCACTGGACATCCATGATGGGAATCTCCTGTTACACCATATCCCAGATATGCTCAGCTGGATTTAATTTTGTGACTTTGGAGGCTATTTGAGCACAGTGAACTCATGTTGAAAAAAACAAGTCTGAGATGGTATGAGCTTTGCGACATGGTGAGTTATCCTGATGGAAGCAGAAGATGGATGAACTGTGGTTTTAAACGGATGCATAAGGTCAGCAGCAATACTCAGGTAGGCTGTGGCATTTAAACACTACTCAGCTGGTACTAAGATGCCTAAAGTGTACCAAGAAAATCTCCTACACATCATTAAACCACAACCACTAGAAGTCTTGAAAGAGTCAGGATGGATCGATGCGTTCATGTTGCTTTCAAATTCTCATCCTACCATCTGAATGTTGGAGCAGAAATCCTCTTCATACAAAGGAACACTTTTTTGATTTTTTGACAATCTTCTATTGTCCAATTCTAGTGAGCCCACATGAAGGAGATTCAGTTTCCTATTAGTAGCTGAGAGGAGTGACACTCAGTGTGCCTTCTGTTGTTGTAGTCCATCAGTTTCAGGGTTCAACATGTGATGCATTCAAAGATGCTCTTCTACATACCTTGGCTATAATGAGTGGTTATTCGAGTTACTGTTGCCTTCCTGTCAAGTCTAAGCAGTCTGACCATCTCTGCTGACCTCTGAGAATAACAGAGCACTGCTGCTCACTGGATATTTTCTCTTTTTCAGACTTCTCTCTCTTGAATACAACCTAGAAAGTGTTGTGTGGCTAAGATTCGTTAGATCAGCAGTTTCTAAGATACTCACCAGCATTCATGCCTCGATCAGCATGATTTAAAAGATATTTCATCCCTGTTCTGATGATCACCATGAAATGCCCAAATGCACTCGGTTGCTTTGTTACCATATTGGCTGATTAGGTATTTGCACTAACAAGCAGTAAACAGGTATAGCTAACAAAACCAATCACTTTGTTACGTATACTCCAGAAAGACAACTGATAGATTACAACACCCTGAAGTGAACTAGACAAGTGCTATAACATCAAAGGAGAATTTTTTTTATCCCTACTAAAAATTCTTTTATAGTTATGCCTACGGGATCAATGCTTTGACTTGGAGATCCCCCAAGTGTGTCTAACATGATCAGAGGGCCAGAGTTTTCAGATATTCAGATTAATATCACAAGAGTTATTGGATGTATTGGCATAGAATTTTGTACCGATTTTGTACAGATGTTTGAAGTGAATATTTTTAGTTTTATGTCAAATTCAAAAACCATTAAATGGATTTCCAAGAAAACCACGCTTCCTTTACAATGACCTGCAGTGATGATAAATGTATTGTGTGGCACAGTGACTATGCTGCAGTTTCACTACTTTAAATAAGTGGCATTCCCTTTTGCTCCAGCTTGAACTGTACTTACTAATTAAATGTTTGCACACTAATAAATATTGTATTATACTCCTTGAACATCAGCACTTTTTGCTACAAATTTCCAGTTATAGATAACTGAAAAATTCAGTTGCTTGGGCTAGTGTAAAATTGTCTTGGGTTCTAGTGTTTATTGAGAGCAGATGGCAAATGAAAAGTGAAACTTTGAAAAAAACACACTCGCCTTCTTTACATGGTTTCCACCCTTTAGCTTGGGGTTGCCAACTTTAGCTATTTTTAGTTTGATGAAAGACAAAATGTGACATATTGAGCTAATGATCTGTGATAAAGGTATCAAATTAAGTTTTTTTGACTGGGCCAAACATGTCACATTGACACATCAAGCTGTGTGGGTTGAAGACTTGCTCTTCCATGTCTTGGCGGTTGGGTTGTCTTCTGCTTTTAGGATGGACGGTGAAGAAAAAAAAACTTGAATTTGAGATTTTATGATTGGAAAGTCTGTGCAGCAAACCACAGATTTAATAACAGGAGGTTTAATAATATCAGTTTCTCATCTTCAAACTGAGCTCATGTTCAGTGGTGTATCATTGCAGCACTGGTTTAACTTCAGTAAAATTAGGAAAGGGGGTGCAGAGCTCCACACTCAGCACACAGTGCACAGCATGACGGAGGTTTTGATTCATATTTGATATTTTACTGGCGAGACTTATTCTGACCTTACAAAATCCAGAGAGACCTTTATTTTATTCTTGCTTTTAAAAGACTGGATACAAAATTTGTCCTCAAAGAAGCATTTTTTTTTTTTTTTTTAATTTCCCCATTCTTTTTTTGGTATAAGCAGAGCTTTTTTCTTTCTTTCTTTACTTTTGATGTGGAGGATCATCCATGTTGATGAGAATTGGGTCTCTGACTTTGACATAGCAGTTGTTAGCAATTAACCTTTGAAGGGTCCGTAGTTTCCTAGGTGGCATTTTAGGTTAGCAACCAATAGCATACTTGTTGACAGTGTAGAGGTTATGTAACATGAACTTGTGAGAGTTAGAGTGTCAAAGCAAAGATCTCCTATGAAGTCTTGATACATCTGAGGAAAATTCTGTAGAAATAATGATTTTGTGTGCCAGCATGTCCCCAGCATTGAATTGAATCAATCATTATGTTATTATTCATTATCATTATTTGCAAGATTTTTGTCCTTCATGAAAAAAAATCACTATACTGTTTTCGGTTTACTATTGATGAAGTATGTATTCAAGAGGGGACATAATGGGACTTCATTAAAACACGTCTGCTTGGCGTGGTGACGACAAATACCCCATCAGCCTTTTATGGCTGAAGGGTAAAAATCCAGTCCAAAAAATAAAAAAAATGAAAAAGGACTTATTCTGTTGTGTCACATATTTCTGAAAGAGCTTAAAAATATCTTCCCAAAAAACCCCACAACCAGACACTTTCAACATCACATTATGTTTCCATGATAACAGAAGTGGGATTCACATTGTTGCAAATTTTCAATAATCTAGAATTATCTTGGTTTGCTCCAATGAGCTTTATGAACATGTTTGTGTCGACTGTGACCTCAGTGAATACAGTATCTACCCTTTTGAGTATAACTCGCCATAATTCACAATAGTTCCTCATTCAGTTCCTTATGCCATCCTCATCCTCATAAGCATCATTTAATCAGGTGGCTGGGGAACAGAAAATGTGCTGATAGATTATTGTCAAGCCTTGAAAATATGGAGGGAAAAAGGTGAAAAAGGTGAAGGCTTTATTGGGTATCTTGGGGGTGTTTTTGTACGTGGATGTTCTAATAAGTGGTCTGTCAAAGAAAACATAAAATACTCTGCAATTAATTATTTTCTGTCTTTTTTTCAGATGACCTACTGCCTTGACTTGATGCTGGTCTGATGATTTGAGCCACTGGTCACAATCAAGCTTCTGTATGATTTTTGTTTCTTTCAAAGCACAGCTGGTACAAAGAGAATCATTATATATAATAATGTTATTAAATTATGTTTTTTAAACATAAACAATGCATCCTAGAGTGTTTGTAGAGATTATCGAGTGGAGCTGCATGCTCTTTTCATTTTCACTTTATAGAAGCAGTGTAGTTACTGGTAGCTCTGCGTGGCACAAGCAGGTATATTGATATTTATGTAAATATAGCATAAACATGTATTTTGCCGACAACACTAAGCCAAAATGTGTCCATTTACAGTTTCACAATATAATATTACTGTGATAAGGGAAAGTAGCATATCTGACAAGGTCTGTTGAGACAGAGTTCAAGGCAACAACAACACTGACAACATCAGACATTTTATTGCTAGATTTTTGTGTCGGAGAGATATTCACTTCTATAATTATGACCAACTATGTTTGTCAGTCAATACCCAATGTACTACACATACGGAAATGAACAGAAACACACATAGATGCCTTGACACGTGCACACAGAAGCTGAAAAATATGAGATAGAGCAAGTCCTGTTGCACTGTACTCGTGATGCTGTCAGATGCACTCAGTGTCTCATTTCAGGCTGCAAAAACTTGCTCTCTTGACTAGGCCAAATCAGCCAATCAGAAGAGGGATGGAGTGACCTCCTAAGCCCTAGATGAGACACTTTTGTGATGGCAGCCACTGAAAGAGTAATTGAATGTCACAATAGCTGACAGCCCAAGTGACAACTTGGAAGAGCACCTGCTGGTGAGACATCTCTTGAAGCGAGGATTTCTGAGAGTGAAAGGAGCACAGAGAGATTTCAGAATGAATCACACAGTCCTTGACAGGTTGCACTGTTAGGCAGTAAAATTCATGTCCAAATACATAGATGTAATCTTGTCCTTCTCTGAGGTGAAACAGAAACTGTGCATTGAATTAAAAATACATCACATAAAGTTATTAGTGTTGGTCACACCAGTATTTGCCCCTTTCCTCATTTCTTAGTTTTTTTTTGCATATTTGCCACACTTATATATTTCAGATCATCAGTTTTAATTTAAGACAGTGATAACCTGAGTGAATACAAAATACAGTTTTTAAATGATGATTTCTTTATTTTAAAAAACAAAAACAAAAACCCATCTATCTAAACTTACCTGGTCCTATGAAAAAGTAATTTCCCCAATCTTAAAAACTGGTTGCATCACCTCTTAGCAGTGAGAACTGCAATCAGTCTTCTTTGCAGAATTGTTCCAATTAAGCGACACTGGAGGATTTACAAACATGAACGGCCATGTCCTGAAGCAACTTTGTTCTGCCTCACACACAGACCGCCCCCACCGACTATAGATGTCCCTTGGCGTGCATTAGAGTGCCTAGTTCTGTTAGCATTCAGCTATCAATCAACGAGTGCCCCAGACCATCATACTACCACCACCATGTTTGGCGCTTTGTATGTTTTCTTTTTTAAAAATGCTGAGTTAGTTTGCGTCCTGTTTTCTCTGGCATAAAACTAACTCAGCATTTTTAAAAAAGAAAACATACAAAGCATTTGATAGAAAATATTTTGGGAAAATATTCTTTGGACTGACTGGAAGGTTTGCGTCCTGTTTTCTCTGGCATAAAACCTTCCAGTCAGTCCAAAGAATATTTTCCCAAAATATTTTCTATCAAATGTGGGCCTTTGTATTATACTTGGTCAGCAGTGGCTTTTGCCTGGGAACTCTCACATGGATGCAATTTCTGTCCAGACTCTGCTCAGTTTTTTACTGTTAAATTGTGAACACTGACCTTAACTAAAGCAAGTGAGGCCAGTGAGTCCAGTTGTTCAGATGTTGTTGTGTGTAGGGCCAGGTAGATTTGGATGGCTTTTTGTTACCTTGAATCAAAATATCATTTAAAAGTTCCATCCATCCATCCATCTATCCATCCATCCATCTTCTTCCGCTTATACGGGACTGGGTCTTGGGGGCAGCAGCCTAAGCAGAGAAACCCAGACCTCCCTCTCCCCAGCCACCTCCTCCAGCTTGTCAGGGGGAACACCAAGGCGTTCCCAGGCCAGCCAAGAGATATAATCTCTCCAGCATGTCCTGGGTCTGCCCTGGGGCCTCCTCCCAGTGGGACATGTCCGAAACACATCACCCAGGAGGCGCCCAGGAGGCATCCTTGTCAGATGCCCAAACCACCTCAACTGTCTCCTTTCGATATGGAGGAGCAGCGGCTCTACTCTGAGCCGATCCCGGATGGCTGAACCTCTCACCCTATCTCTAAGGAAGAAGCCAGCCACCCTTGGGAGGAAGCTTATTCCCGCCGCTTGAAACCCGGATCTCATACTTTTGGTCACTACCCACAGCTCATGACCATAGGTGAGGGTGGGGATTCAATCGACCGGTAAATTGGGAGCTTCGCTTTTACACTCAGCTCTCTTTTCACCACTACGGACCGGTACAGCATCCGCATCACTGCAGCTGCAGCACCAATCTGTCTGTCGATCTCCCGCTCCCGTCACTCGTAGACAAGACTCTGAGATACTTAAACTCCTCCACTTGGGGCAGGAACTCGTCCCTGACCCAGAGTGGGCACTCCACCCTTTAAAAGTTGTATTTTATATTTCTTGGGTTATCTTTGTCTAATCCGAAACATTTAAATTTGACACATATGCAAAAAACAAACAAACAAAAAAACCAAGAAATCAGAAAGAGGGCAACTACTTTTTCACAGCACTGCCATGTTGGTTATCAACATCATAGTATAATGTTCCATCTCAAGGACTCCCTAGAAAGCAGCTACTTAGAGAGTATGGTTAAAAGTGGATTAGCGTGGCTCAGTGAAGATGATGAATTAATAAAGTCTTGACATCAGCTATGTGACTTGAGTAAATTTCGTTGATGCAGAAAATCTGTTACTCCAAGGATGTGAAACAAAACTCAGTGAAAGAGACACATCTGCTATCATTTGTCTGTTTTATTAACTAATTAAAAAAAGCTAACTTTTGTACTTTGATTTCCAATCAAAGCATCTCTCTACCTCTACCTGCTGTATATACTTATAATTCATAATGCTTCTTGTTACACTGCTTCTGTCTTATTATAACATGTCATGAGATGCACTATAATAATAATTATAGTCCCACACACTGACACAAATTTCTATTCTAATGGGAACATACACAAGATCTTTCATTTAGTGTTTAAGTAGGAACACAAAGTCAACTAATAAAACAGTCAAAGCACTCGCCACAATGATTCTGATGCAGAAAAAAATACAAACAGAAATGAAGGCTACAATGCTACGAGGTCTGACTGGTAATCACTGCCATTTTATCACCTGTTAATTGTGGTGCAAGAAGAAAAAGACTGTTTAACACTTTTTTTAAAAATTCACCCATTGAGTGGGTAATTGAAGAACCTTTGTAATGCACAAAACAACATACAGCGCTTAACAAATTAATAGATGGTCACTCAATATAAGATTCATGCCACAGTATTGATTTACCAAAATCATTTTTTTATATTTGTACAAACTGTTTAACCTGTTATCACCAAGGGGCTTTCTGAGCTTCCTGCTCAAAAATGACATACCCAAAGTGAATGGAGTATTTCTCTGCAATTACAAACTCTTTATAAACATCATGGTATCAAATAAAGGTAACACTTGTGAAATTTCACCAGAGGTGTGAATATTACAGCAGATTTTACTGTGTCAAAGTTACTGAGACTGGAACATAGAACAAGTAAGTAGATTTTTTTCCTTGCCTAATTTATTTTTGGATTTTATTGCAAATGACATATAACTCCAGAAAACCAGTAATCAACATATGAACATTATCTGTGCAAGGATGCATGCTTGTGAAATAAAACAGTGAAAAACTACAGTACTTTTAATGAATAGATAGCCAGGTGTGATATTTGATGACAATAATATTTTAATGCTAAAATTGAATTATTCTTGAATTTTCAAATGTACTGTTTTACATAAAACAAACAAAAACTGAAAAAAATGGCAAAGCACATTATTATTATTTTTTTAATTAAGGTTGCAGTTTACAGTTGTGTTTGCATTCCTAAACAGAATAATTAATTTTAGTGGTTGTATTGACTAATAGAAGTCCAGCGTGCCCGGTCAAATTTGGGTATAAAAAATGAATTCAGTTCAGTGAATACAGTAAATAAGTTTTTGACATATTTATAAAATTGTTTGGGTTTTTTTGCTTATATGACAGGTAATTGTTTGACAAGTGATTGAAATGTGATTACTTAATTTTTTTTACAGTAATTATTACACTACTGTCATAAAAAATGTAATGTGATTACAGAAGCAAGTTACAGTATCACCACCAAGTATCACCCAGCACTGTGTATAATTATACTGACATAACTGCCCCTAACACTATAAAATATGACAAATCAATAAGTGTCAAGAGTGAAGGAATCACATGTAATCACTCATAAGGCCACTGGGCTCTCTTTACCTACCTTGATGTGCTTTTCCTGTGTGTCTGGTCAGTTACTGCATTGCTCTGTCAACACACCAGAGGCCCTAAATAAACAAGCATGGAAAGGCTCTGTAGTGCAGAATTGCGATCAATATAATGTAGTGATATGCTGCTGGTTCAGCAACACCTTCTAGTCAAAGGCCATTTCAGGAGAATCGATAGCTGTACGCTATGCTCCGGACAGGAACACAAGTACTAACAGTGAGACATGGGAGATGATCTAAATTCTCTAAATTCTTTCAGCTTTACTTTGGAATATGTGCTAGAATCACTTACCAGCCTAAATGTCAGTTGTCAAAAATATTGGTTTTAGTCTTGCTTTCTCAAAATTATACAGCTAAAACATTACAATTTGCAGAATGAGACTGGATAAAAAGAATGATAGAAATTTTTTATACCTTAAACGTTTCTCAGTCAGTCATGCATGAATAAGACAGTTTTGTCTTGTTCATGCATGAGTGTCTTGTAGAGTAGAATGGCTCAACAGTAATGGATCCCCACCCTACTTATCCATAGTCAAGGCACGGGCAGCAATTAAGTAGTCTAAAGTGGAGAAGCAAGGTGATGCAATTGCAGTAACATAGCCAGCTAACAGTGTTTTATAGTCCTCCTGAGCTTAATCTGATGAGTGTGTTTTCTGCCTAGTTCAAAGAAGACAATCCGAAGACCATCTTAAAGATGCTGACATACAGTATGAAGCAAAACAGCATGCCCCAAACCTAATGAAGAGAAATCTGAAGACTTTATCTGATGAAACACACAGGAAATAGTGGAGTCCATGCGGAACATAAACCTTTTGAAGTTCATGAGTTCTAAAACAGTCTTGTCACTGTCTTATACAGAAGAGAGTCCAGGCTACCCAATGTATATTCATGATTCCAAATCCCTTTTCAATAATAGTGCTGATCTTTATCAGCTAAGGCGTTTTTTTGCTGCTTGGCTTTTTTGAGTCACAGAACTTCAAACAGAATGCCTTCTCATACACAAACTTCCTCTTCTGTAATTACTTGGTGCCAACTATTTTTATTTCAAGGCAGGCCTTCTTTTGCTTGTAATTATATGCAGCAGGGCAGCTGCTATTATGCTTTAATTCAGTGGGGGTGGATACAGGTCGTTCATTCTGCAAGCTGGCCTCACTAATGGAAACACAGATTGCTAGAGTCAATAAGCTGAGATTTGTTTAGGATGGGAATTGTCAATAGGATGATGAGAAAAACACACACTACTGTATGGTATAAAGTATGATGAGTATTAGATTGACAAGTCACCTATAATACTGCAGTGGACGGAAGAAAATAATTGAAAATGAAAGGAATATAACCTTTATGTGTGAGTGTGAGAACTTCATATTTTGAAATAACTACTTTCCTGCTATTTCAAAAGTACACAAAACAGAAAGATGATTCTTTAACCCTAATCCTACCAACTGGGGTCCATGCAGACACCAGAGGTAAATGTTTTTTGTCATACTTCATATGTTTATATTTGATTTTCATTCTTTTTAAACAACCATATTGAGAGCTTGGCTTACTTTACAGGAAGTCAGATATGTGGGTGTTGGACTCTTCTAAGGCTGCCCTTTGTCACTGATTCTGTTCATAATATCTATGGATAGAATCTCTGCACCTAGAAAAGTTTGGTTGTCTCAGGATCTTGTATCAGCTTTTTGCAGATAATGTGGTTCTGTTGGTTTCATTGAGCATTGACCTCCAAGTTGCTTTGGAATGGTTTGTGGCTGACTGTATAGCAGTTGGGATAGCACCTTGAAGTCTGAGGCCATGGTTCTCAAAGGGTGGAGTGCCCATTGTATGTTGAGAACGAGTGGAGGAGTTTAGGGATCTCGGGGTTTGGTGATGAGTGTGGGGAGAGTGAACTGGGTAATTGACACACAGGTTGGTGTGGTCATGGCAGCGATGCAGCAGCTGTACAGATTTGTTGCAGTGAGGAGAGAGCTGAGAATGAAAATAAAGTGGTTGTTCAGTTACAGTTTCCAACTGCACCCTGTCGGCCTACAGCACAAGTGGTGGTTGTTAGTAATCTGGGTGCCAAATGATCCAGTATGGAAATCTCATTCTTGATGATTCCCATGTTTCATTTAAAAAAGATTTTGATGCTCTTACTGATGCAACCCTCCCATTTTTCTGGGCTTGGGACCAGCACTATGAGTACACTGGCTTGTGGCTGAGTTTTTACAATAGGAAAACAAATAAAGTAAAAAGCTACTCATTGAACAAAAATGTTCAATGAGTAGCTGTTCTAGGGTTTATCATCATTAGTGGATTGACTACCCCCCCTATTTTCTAGCCAGTTTTAATAGATAACACCAATTGTAAATCAATCAATCTATGTACACTTGATCTTCTAAAGCTATGAGTTACTATATAGGTCACAAAGAAATCCCTTCCAAAACCAGTTTAAAAATGTAGGGGTGATGCACAACAAAAACACATTCAAGTCCGTCATTTTGATTTTGAGTGCAAAATTCACTCTTTTTGTAACTGTTCCTCCCCTGTGACTCAGCAAGAGACTGCTGTCTGTGCAAACAGACAAAGTTCTACTCTGATAGGGCTGTAAAAATATTGAAATATATTAATTTAATTTGCCCGAGTGTGCTGAAGCCTCATTTGCTTCATCTTAACTATGGGACACATTTTTCGCTCAGAATGACTTGCCTGCTTTCACCTGCATTAAAATCATTACAGAGAGGGATCTTCTCATAGCCGGTATGGGCAGAAGAAACAATTGCAATGACAGAAACTGCATTTGAATGGTCCAAAAATGGACATGGTAAGACAGACCTGAAAAACCCAATCCTTTTACAAATTACATTTCCATGATGGTGAAGCCATTATTTCTCCACTTTCTGGTTTCCAGGCACTACATTACAGTCAAGGTAAAAACGAAAGTTCACCCATTGTCAGTTTTATGGTTTGACATATCAGGATATACTTAATAATATTTATCAGATGTTAAAATTAGCTATCAGTCTCATACATCATTGTAGAGGAATTATGCCCACCCTTTGTAACAGCATTATTTCAGTTCATGAGGTTTGTATGCATACATTTACACAGCTCTCTTAAGATTGGGCTCCTTTATTTCTGTCAGGTTGAGGGCTGGACTTTAAGTTGGGCATGGCAACACAGTCGTTCTCGTCTTCTTCTCCTTCTTCTTCTCCTTCTTCTTCTTCTTCTTCTTCTTTTCTGTTGTATATTTGCTGCTGTGCTTGGGATTATTATCATGTTACATGAACCCATTTTGGCCAAACTTTACCAGTAATATAGATGTCCCCATAACTGATTCCAGAATCCTTTGCTATACAGAGTTCATTGCTGGCTCACTGACTGCTAGATGCCCAGGTCCTGTGGCTGTGAAACAAGATCCAGTCATCACCAGTGTGCTTGACAGCTGGTATAAAAGTGTTTTTGCCAGACGGGGTGCTGTGCATTATTCTACAACAGGGGTCTCAAACTTATGTGAGCTGTGGGCCACTGCTGGCACTGTCATCTCATTGGAGGGACTTTAGTGTTCAAGTAGTACAAAACAAACAAACAAGAAAACACCCACAAATATTTCTGAAAATGTAGGTTTTATTTGTTTTTTAAAATTTCAAATATTGTATAACAAGACAAAACTGAAAACGTGAAAGCTATTTTTTTTCTCACTCTTAACTAACTGAAGCCTTTCATTGAACTACCAAAAAACCACATTGGTACTCTCTTTCTGGCCAGACACGTGGCAGCACTTCTGCTATTATTTTGTTCGTATTTAACAAAATAAAAATGTAGACATAAGTGTGCACATTAGTTTTGACTGCTAGTGAAAATTGTTTTCTTTCCAAATAACTCTCTCACTGAACTAACACAGCCAATCCCTCAACATGTTTGTACTCTCTGCTCATATTGCCTTCATATTAAAGTAATTTTTTGCTTTTTAAAGAACTTATTTTAACATTGCACGCAACAACAAACAAATCCTCCCTAACAAAAAAGTAACTTCGTGGGCCAAAGTGCATTATATTTCTTCACATCAATATACAGGCCTCAAGTAGGGGCGACATGGGCTGCAAGTGGCCCCCGGGCCATAGGTTTGAGACCACTGACCTACAAATTTACACTAACAACTGGGATAATACTGAGCTTCTTTTAAAAATGAAATACCTGTAAAAATCTGTACCTGCTTGTGTTTAAATATTTATGCACAACCATGTTTATTTTCTTTAACATTCACTGGGGTATGCACAGTGAATTTCTCACCGTGCTGTCCTGGGGTGTCAAGAGTGCCAGTGCGCCTTGTGGTTTCTTCAATTTCCACTCGAGACTGGCTTTAAAAGTCAATATAATAGACCCCTATGTTACAATGCCCAACTGCAGTGATAAAACACATTTACAGCTGGCTACAAAAAAAAAAATTAAAACAGTTTTGATTTATTTAGCCAATTTATAACCAACTTAACAAATACACAGAGATTTGGTGTGTGTGTGTGTGTTTATTTTAATAACTCACTTATTTGGATTTGATTAAGGCTAAAAATGATCA
Organism: Etia nguti; assembly: GCA_015106755.1. Lineage (NCBI taxonomy): Eukaryota > Metazoa > Chordata > Actinopteri > Cichliformes > Cichlidae > Etia > Etia nguti. The sequence goes on along the minus strand of VUQG01019382.1, from coordinate 743 downwards.
ATATTGTAGGCAAGGCTTCTCTGACTGACAGCTGTAGAGACAGAAGCAGCAAAAACAATAGCTGTACGCAAACATCTTTCAGCTGTTTTGGTTTCTAAAGAGTTTTTTTGTTTGTTTGTTTTTTTAGAATTATCTGACAAGTAATGCAGCCTGCTGTGAGGTGTAGGACTTGTAAGATGTTGCTTTAGTTATGGTGAGTGAAATTACAGTATTTTATTAGTTTGTTACTTAACACTAATAAGCAGGTATCAGCATTTGTACATTGCACCTGTATAGCTCATAGAGCTTGCTGGCCAGTGTTAGCTGGAAACTAATATGGTTACTTCTCGCTCAAAAACAAAAAAATATCAAGAATAGCCATTAAATTAAGTGGATGGGCAAGTAATATCGCAGTGGTTATGTTAATCTTTTATATGCAGTGTATGGGCACATACCAACCCACAGCACACTGAAAACATGTGAGTTTCTTTGCTCAGCACAACAGTCACTCCCCACCTGTCCAACTCTCCAGACTATCCTCTGTTACTCTCAGCTTACCCAAAACAAAGTTCAACTTCACGCATCACCATTTTGACAATGTGAGATCCAGGAGTTTGTCTTTGATGTGTATAGAGGGTGCATTCCAAGCGTGACAGTTTGGCTGGGAGTGGTGTAACGCTGCACTACTTCAAACAAACCAACTAATTTCACGTCTTTTTTCAAATCAGTCAAGTCACCTTGCAATTGCATCTCATAAATTTTTT
>VUQG01019381.1:0-14873 GCA_015106755.1 Etia nguti | reverse complement strand
CTTGTTTCATACTGCCCAAAGAAAAACAAGAATGTTCTTGTCATGAGCACAATGCACACAGATGCATCTCTGAGCACAAGAGAAGACAAAAAACCACAAATGATCCTAGATTACAACTCCACCAAAGGAGGAGTAGACAATCTTGACAAAGTCACAGCGACATACAGCTGCCAGCGCAAGACAGCTCGTTGGCCCTTGGTAATTTTCTACAACATTTTGGATGTGTCTGCTTACAATGCCTATGTCCTGTGGACTGAAATCAACCAACACTGGAATGCAGGTAAATTGTACCGACGTCGGCTTTTCCTGGAAGAACTGGGAAAAAGTCTTGTCACTCCCAAGATCCAGATGCGAGTCAGACCAGCTCGATCCCCAGCAGCAGCAGCTGTCATTGAAAAGGTCAAGTGTGCACCATCCAACCAATCTGCAGTGGATCCAGTGGATACAGGTGTAAAGAAACGGAAAAGGTGCCAGGTCTGTCCCTCACGAGAAGACATTAAAACAAGCACTTTTTGTGAGAAATGCAAGAAGTACATCTGCAGAAAGCACACAGTTACATTCTGTCCATCATGTGGACAAAATTGAAAATGTTGAACATTGAAAAACTGAGAAAATCGGGCACGTTCAAAAGAAATGTGTTTGTAAAGAAGGAAAAACTTTTACTAAATTGTTCTTAAAAATAGTTATGGAAATTCAAACTGTGTTGTTTGTCTGTGTTCTAAATGTTTATCTAATGGAAAATAAAGTTGCTATTGTTTTATTGCAGTTTTTTGACTATTCTGAGTGGATTTACACAGTATGGGTCAAAATGACCCGCAACATAATCAATGTGATTTTTTTTCAACATAATACAAGGGTTAAATAGTAAACACTGACAGCGTGAGCTGATTTAGTGCAACAGGCCTCTTGGAAAAACGAAACAAGCTCCTGCGTTAACCAGACACACCGCATGTGGTGCCCAGAATTCAAAAGGCAGCTGATAAAATAATGAACTACACAGACAGATAAAGAGCACAGTCTAATGACAGCCAGTCTTAAAGTTTGACAAAACACCTCCTTCTTAGGTTTCCCCTTACAAGTCCTGATGCTTCAGAGCCACAGAAGGCAGACTTCAAATGAGAGAAGATCCCGCCCAGAGGCATGATTGGCCAGTGATAGTAAGCATCTCTTTTCCAGCCTGAAATGTGCTTTATCTACTTCTTATAGAGCTGTGTGCTCTGGTCACCAATCTCTTAATTTACAGAGGAGTTCGCTGGTCACTAGCGTATAAAAAAATATGACTAAAAATGGCAAACAAATCAGATTTAGCTGTATCTCGCTGATGAACTCAGTAGATTTAGACAGAGTTTGGTATTTTAGAGCATTTGCAGGCTAGTGTACTTAGCAATCAGTACTTCACACCGCATTACCTATAAATACATTTGTATTTCTTAAAAATGTAGTCAAATTAAAATGCACATCACAAGAAGCTCACAACCTTTAGTATTATAAAATAACTAATATGTTTTAGTGAAACGTGAGAGCCAATAGTCATATAGTGTTTCTGAATTTACTATCAGTGTCTTTCCTTTTTTACCCCGACACACATTTTAGTTGTGGTTAAAACTTACATATAATAAAACAGTTATTTCGAGAATACAACGAGAAAAAAAAAATTAAATTAATACCCATTAACATAAAGAGATGGTTGCTACTGTGGTCTTCAGGAATTTCAGAACAGCTGAAAATAATTTTGCCTTTCTTATTTACAATAATTCTTAGCCCTGTGTGCTGGGGGGGGTACCAGTGGCAAAGTTTACAAATAAAACCAAGCAAACCAAGTTTTTCACTGAAATAGAAAATTTATTGAATGAGAAGGTTATTATTGAAGGTCTAGATTACAATAGAAACAATGATATTTTTCCTTAAATGGAAGAATTGAGTGTTTCCTGTCAGTTTTGCGTCAGGTGGAGTGAAACTTAAAATATCTTTGACAAACCAATTCGGAATAAAAAACAGTGTAAAAGTCGGTCCTTTTTTAAAACATATTTTCTCAAATGTGATATGAAGGATTAAATCCAGTATTTTATCACTTAAAGAAGAAGCAAGTTAAAATAAAAATACAAAATCGTTATAATTAATTATACACATGGTGTATTTTATACATATAGGGAAGCTTGATTGCTTTCTTGTGAGACATACAATGACTGCATAATAAGAGTTTTCTCAACAAAAAAAGTGATACAATTGATATACAAGGCTTATGAGACACCTAGAATGTCGTATTGTTTTGTAATGCTTCTTTTTTTTTCGTGGACTGCAGTGAACATACAGCAGAGTCAATCAGTACTCGATTTTGTTATACAGGTTGTATAAAGGTAACGCTGGCAGGTTGCTTCCCGGGTAGTACAGGGGCGTCGGAAAGGCGATAGACCTAGGGACGGGAACACGCAGTAAGGAGTTATCTCTGAAAACCAGCGGCATCCCCACTAGTGTCTGTGCGGAGGCGTGTGCCATGTTGGCCGCCTCCAGTTCAGCTGAGAGCTGTCGTTTCCATTTGTTCCTCCTGTTCTGAAACCACGTCTTGACTTGAGTCTCCGTCAGCTGTAAGCTGGAGGCTAAGCAGGCCCGCTCCGAGCTGCTCAGGTACCTCTTCATGTCGAAGGTGGACTCCAGCTGGTACACCTGACTCCGGGAGAAAACCGTGCGCGTTTTCTTCTTGGCCGAGCTGCCCTGCTTGTCCGCACCGTCTGTTTGTCTCTCCTCCGACAGAGGTGACATTTGATGGCACGGTCTCTCCTGCTCCTCCTTATAATCCTGCAGCAGAGGCTGTGACAGGTGCGGCCGCCGTGCGAGCCCGTCATTTCCAGACAGAAGTCCTTTAGCGGGACCTACACGCAGCAGGGGGAGAAGGACGTGATGAGTAGGCTGTCATAAGCGGTCTATGATTTAAGCGTGCTTTTTAAACGACTGAAAAAAATATGTTTTAATTTTTTTTAGACATACTCAGTTTGAGAGTTCGTCAAGTGTGAACTCTGACTTGTTAAATCGACTGCTGAAAGCCTGTGACTTTTTAAATAAACAATTCAGCGTGAGTGTGCACGGTGTACAGTAAGCTATTAATTAAATCCAGCTCTATTTAACGCTCAATTGACGACGTGTAGTGCAGCCATTTTGGAAACATGTTTCGTCAATTAGGAGGCTCAATTAAATTTGAAATGAGAGGAAAGACAGAGGGCTAATTATTCGACCTTCCACTCTTCCGCTGCTGATGCGATAGTCTGCGCAAAACGTACAAGTGGCAGCGGATGGGCTGCGTGTCAGTGTAACAGCCTCAGACACAAGCTAGTAAACGTGAACCAAAGTGCAAACAAAAGCATTAAACCTGTTATTTCTGTGAAAAAAGAAACTCAGCAGAATAAGTTTTAAAGTGTATCTGTGGGTGATAATATTGTTTTAATACTTCTTTGGTACTTTGGGTTTTTAATTTATATAATAATAATAATAATAATAATAATAATGATCCTTACCTAAACAGGAAAAGTTATGGGGTTGGTGCTGGGTGCACGGCTCGCTGTGACCCGTGTCGGAGCAGAAGCAGTCTGCTGAGTCCTCCCCGCCGCTGCACTCCTCCTCGGAGGACACCGACAGTGAGCGCCTCCGCGGCGCTGGCGGCGGCCCCTTGGAGAGCTCCTTGGTCCCGGAGCGCGGCTCATCGGATGGCGTGCCTAAAATAGACTGGATAGTAAAGCTGGAAATCGGGCCCGACGAGCACTTGCTCCCGCTGTCTTCTGCGCTACTCATTCTCGCTTCATAACAGTATTGAAGTATTGACTGAATCGGTCTGTCCCCTTGTATTCCGTTATTGCTTTCTACAGGGTTGGTGAGCAAAAAATTACGAAAGCGCCTTTTGTCGGCTTTTGTCAACACAATCCGGTTTAATTGTGGAGTTTCAACATTGAAGGAGTTGGAGGTGTTTTTTCTAGAGCTCGAGGAACATGAGTGTATTCCTGGTCCTCCTCCTCACGCTCTGGATCAGAGGCAGCAAGGCTGCGTTGCTTCATTTGCATGTAGGTAAGCTCCTCGCGAGCCAATGGCAGCCTCCAGCATGAGCCCGGAAATTTCAAACTCCTGTCTAGTTTTTTTTTTCTCAGATATGATGAGAAGAAGGAGAAAGCCGAAGAGGAGTATTGGCCTTCATTTTTGCATTCACTCAAAACACTTAGACTAGGCTCCGTAATATGCAGATTATGGTCTGTATGACTCAGAAGAGTCACAGAACTTTGACTTGTTTTCCTGTATTTTTATTGCTTACAAGTGTGTTAAAGTATTTCGCTTTAACGCTTACAACAGCTTGGCGTAAGTTCGTCTAAACAGCGTTGCCTTCCATAACTTCAGACAGTATATCCCAATTTATTAGTTATAGAAATGTATAATACCCATCCAAGAAAAGAGGAGCTGTCTTGTCGTCTTTTTCCGATTATGATCAAACTGACTGGCGTGACGGCAACGCACACACAGTCTTGGAACTAAGACAAAGGCCTAACTAATTTTTCCTGAAAATAATAAACTCATTCCGCGTCCATTATCTACGATTAAGAATTAATTTGATCATTACTGAGCTAATCTGCCTCGTGATGACCGCGCGTGGAGTGGAGGCCGGCTAATTGATTGACTAATTGATTGAAGGTGGTGGGGGCTGAGTGCGCACGCGTGTGTGTGTGTGTGTGTGTGTGTGTGTGTGTGTGTGTGTGTGTGTGTGTGTGTGAGAGGAGGGGATGTGCTTCCCACCACCGCCCATCTCCCACCTTCACCGCCCATGCTCTTTCCGTGCCTCTCCCTGGTTGTGTGTGGATGCGGGACAGCTGCGGGGCTTGAGCTCGAGGTTCGGGCACATTATCCCTCTTTTACTGCTTTGTGAGGAAGCCCCAGACACATTACAAATGGTCAGCTTTAATCATTATGTCAGCGTCCTTCCTGGTAGCAACCTAAGCGGCGTTCGGTGTTAAGACAGCTTGGAAAAGGGAGAAGACGGTGGCTGTGGACTTGATGCTGCTCCTGATGCTGCTGCTGACGGCCGATTCTGTCAGCAGCAGCATCACGGCAATCAGATGGATGCATCTGGATCCACGCGTAAATATCCTCAACTGGCAGTGGGACCAGCAGCTGCTAAATGATCTTACTAAAACGCTTACGCAGGGGAGGCTTTTACTGAAGGGGGGCAAATATATGAGGGCAGCCAGGGTGGATGCTGAATTTATGGTGGTTACACATAAGGCGTGAAATCTGCAATGACAGTTAAATGGGTTTATTTTATATGCCGCTCTTTTCAAACAAAGACCTTTGTCGGCGCAGGCGCCTTCATCACTTCATCACAGACGACTTTTGCAAAGTGAGATTGGTTCATCACGGAGATAGTGGACATAACAGACTGTCATTGTGCTACAGAGAATAAATTAAGCATGTTTATTATTTTTTATTTTTTTATTTAATGTCACAGTGGTGTTTATAGGCCAGCAGTACAGGCCGAGCAGTATAGCTCCTTCTAATGGAATGGAAATGTTCATCCTTTACCTATGTTACCTACGTTTCAAGGCCCGGCGAAGCCCAAACAGCAAGGAGTGGGCCTAAGTCCGCGCTCTATCACAATGATAGGTGGTGTATGGCCGCCCTACCGCAATAACAGAACAAGATCTTTAGCAAGAGAGAACGGTCTGAGAAAGACAGATGAAGTTATGAGGCGCTTTGATCTGGGAATCAAGCTTCGATAAATATTAAACAAAGACCCGTTACACGTGTGTATTATGATATATGGCGTGTCCAAGTCTAGAATAAGGAAATTACCAGAGAAAATGATATCAATAAATTTTCTAAGTATAAACGTTGATTATGTTTCGATTTTCATTCAAGAAAGCGGGGCCTGCTCTTTTTTCAGGAGACGTTTGGGTGCCTCCGTGCGCGCACATTTTGTGTGTATGAGGGTGTGCGCGCCTGAGAGAGAGAGAGAGAGTTGTAAACGCAAGCAGAGCACCCAAGCCCTGGAGGTGTACAATTTATGTAATCTGAGTGTGGAAATGAACTGGGTAATTTATTGGAAAACACAAAGTCAGGAAGATTGGATCAGTACAGCCTATCCAAGGGCTCCTATCCATCAAGTTCCAATTAACAACCTAACCATTGAGTTTTAATGGCTTTCCAATCTACTGCCCTGATAGACTCATCAATTCCTCGGGGAGAAATTAAGAAAATCGACCGCCCCTCGGCGTTTCAGTGTCATTCTTCACAGCAACTATATGTCAAATTAAAAACACAATTAAAATTTAAACTGTTCCAATCAGACGGTGCCCCGCAACCTATGTTTCACTTAATAGAACTTTGATGAAAATCTGATGCTCGCATTCAATCAGGAAAGCAAATGGGATGGGTTTAAAACAAGATTTCCTCTTTGAGAAGTGTCAAAAGAGTTGTTCAAACGCACGACTTTGGCAACTTGGGGTGTCGACGTTGCTTTTATCTGCATGCAGATTACGGGAATTCACCGGTATATGATTTGTATATGACTGTATGCAGTTTTTTTTTTTTAGCAGAAAAGAGCTGAAGACCCTTTATAAGGCGGTTTGCTTAAACGTTTCTGTACCCACAATCACAACAATTTTGCCAGAAGAAGCCAGGAAAGAGGATGTTTATTGTTGAATATGACTTGTCAAAGATATCGAAAACTTTAGAGGTCAGGGTTTGAGGAGATACGTGGATTTTGACTGGGACTCGTGTGATTTTTGTTTTGGTATGAAAACGACAAATTCCCCAAGGATCTGGGGGGCCTTACACACACACGCACACACACATATATATATAATTTTTTTAATATTTTTTTTAAAGACAAAAGAAACACTGCTTATTGCTATAACGATATGTAACGCATGTGTGGGGATGCCAGTGGCTGCAAAGAAGAGGATAGCATTATGCAAGGTGGTCGGGCCACTTGTGTGTTTCCAAACTGGCACTAAAACCTATGATAGGGCTCAAAATTACCCATTCAGCGCTCCATTTTAATGTAATACACTAAGCGCAGTCCCCGGTCACGTCCGTTTGTCCCAGTTCCTGCAAATGCAGCTACTTTATCTGATTTTGGCCCCGCTCGCTCCCCTTTCTCCTTTACATAAAGATGTCGCACAAATGGAAATTATTGAGTGGTAATTTTTTCAATTTATGCGCGCAAATCAAGGTCATGAGCCGAGCCAGGCGGCGTGTGAACGTTCCTCTTACTTGACGCAATATGCTGCAGACGTTTACGGATCAATATGCGCCAGAACAATAATGCCATAACAATCTATTAATTTGCAGTAATGGGGCCATGTTGCGCGTGCACAGTAGTTGCACGTCAATACTTCTATGATCTGACGATATTTGAATGAACCCTTTGTCTCACGATGAGGTCATCATATAGAGTTTAGAGCTGACTGATTAATTTCCAATAACTGTGTTAGCCTGCAAATGGAAGCGGAAAATGGCCTTTGATGAAAAGGTTGTTGTGATGTAGGAAAACGCTTCTCTTAGCTGGATTTTGAATTTCAAAAATATTCTTTATGGTAATGTTTTTAGTGTTTGGGGAATGCAAATACACCAGAGAGTAGTCTTTTATTAGATTTGCCAACCACTGTACCGCAGGCTAAAACTGCGGAGGCTCCTAAAACTGTCTTCAAACTGTGAGGCTAGAAGCAGTTTGTCTTCCCGCGCCTCAGACACTATGAATATACCACAGCGAATGAATCTTTGCTGAGTGATCGTGTTTTAATTAAATGGACTGTGAAAAAGCAGGCTGTAGTTTCTGTATGTCGTTTCTGGATCCTGCATCAGATCCACCTGATCCCTAATCACGGTCTAGAGGTGGATACTGCTCAGATTCATTAGAAGAAGAATAGAATCACGCAGACATAAAATATTGTACCCTATTTCTTGTCTAAACCAGGATTTATTTTTGCAGTAAATTATTATCAGTTATCGTTGCTATTTACGGCCTGTCTGGTGCTCAGCTAAACAGAGGATGACGAGTGTCCCCTCCCTCTTTTCATAGCCTCCTCCCCCAGGTTGGTGTTGCTTTCGCGTAAATTCTTATAGGTACGTTCATATTTATTATTTATTATTAATAATAATAATAATAATACAAATGATAATAGTAATAATAATAATAAATTACATTTAAAAAACAAACATATGTAATTAGATTTTCAAAAATTAATCAGAGTTCATTTAGACTTGGTATAATGTGTAATCTGATGAAAGAAACAAACAAAAATATTAATGAGCAAAATGTGATTCTGATTGTCTTTTATAAAGCTCCAGCAGTGTCCACATTTCCGCTGATTCTCTGAAGTGACGCAATAAAGTTAGAAGGCTGTTTAAATATCTCCACTTTCGCTCAGAAGTTGTTCCTGTTCCGAGAAAACTTACAGGCTGATTATTTGCTAAACAGGACGAACTGTCTGATCTACATTTATTTTTTATAAACATATATAATCTTGAAAAATATAGGTACATACAGAAACCATGCATGGCTTTTCAATGTCCAGTGACACCTGTAGGATTGTATGCATTACAAAGTACCGACAATGTGGAGCATTGCAGAGTAATATGCTTCAACTGAAAACGCTGTGAGGAAGTAAAAAACAAAAAAAAACATCTGTACATATGATCTCTTTCTTTTTATTTCCCTCTATATAGTTTTTTCTTCTTCCTTTTGCAATTTTCACAGTTTCCTACCTTAATATTTATTATTTATTATAAGCATTCGTTATATATATATATATATATATATATATATATATATACACGAAGAAACGGTAAACGGTTAAGGCTGCGGCGTTTAGCAGCATCAGTTGGGGATACTTGTCATAGATCCCGACATCCTTACACGCACACTAACACAACCCAACACACACAGCCGCAAAAACACGCGGTCACGAGAGAGAAAAATGTTAAAAGACAGCAGCTCATACTCAGGGAGTAATTTCCACTTCTGAATACATTATCCATAATTTTGACAAGATGGTGGCAATTACGCATCTAATTGACCGAGCCACTTTTTATGTAAAATCACGCTTCAAAGTGCATAACACTAAGATGATTACAGAAACCCACCTGCTCAAGCTTAGAGAGCGTATTCACGCATGCGCACGCGTGCTCGACTATAGAGTTGTTGGGGGGTTTTATCATAATTAAATTTTCTGCATAAAATATAGAAAATAAACTAAACGTAGCTCTATTTAACACCCTGTTATTTTTTTAGACGACAAAAAATGTGATAAAATGTACGGAATATTCTCCATTTATTTCACAACATGGTTCAGCAATACAATATCAAAACGATGTTTTAACTGTACAAAGAAGAAGCCGTATGAGGAATCGCCTTTCCCCGCGCCTCATTAAATATATACATTTACATATTTTGTACACCAGGGTAGTCGATATTTTTGCCGTTCCTGCTCAAAAAACACAAAGCTCAGGAGACACTGGACCTCACACTTGTGCTTCAAAGACGTGTCCATGAAGAGGGGGCTAGAGTGAGAATTACTAAAACTAAACATAAAGCTACATGGGTATTTTACAGCTCAGAGTGTCTTGATTGTCCCCCGACAAACGGTTTATAAAGCAAAAAAATAATAATAATAATAATTACATCAAATCCTCGTCAGTATTTCAACATGAGCAGATGACAAAACGTATGTTTCCTGTTTCATTCATTCACAGCATGCCGTGTATTGCACATCGTGATATTATTTCTTGAAACGTGAATAAAATCAAATGCTAAATGATGAGCAGGTGTCGCCTTCAGGCCGACACTTTTTGTAAACATGGTGATTTTTTTTAGTCACAGAGCTGACGTGTCCAGCAACAAACGCAGTGTAAAATCTGAAGGAAAAAAAAAAATAAAGACACTCATCAGGCAGTGTAAGCAAGTGAACTCCTGAGGTGGTGGTGATAATAATAATAATAATAATAATAATAATAATGGGATTCAAATTGTTAGATCACGTGTAAACGGCATCTTTATGGAAAATGAAACAATCTATTTGCCAAAAATAGGTCCATGAAAGCCTGACAGTGATAGTCTCTCATTTTTCTTTTTTCTTTTTTTTCATTCACTCGGTTGTATAAAAATATTTTTGTCCTTTTTATTTTTGATTTCTTTCTTTTTTAATGAGTTGATATAGGAAACAGACACCAAGCTGTGCCTAAAAACTCAACTATTTTCAAACTGGTCTGAGCAGCGGCACAGATGTGACGATGGGATGGGAGTAGTAGACGCCGGGGTGCGGGAAAGTGAGGAGCGGTTGGCTCACTGGCACGTTAGCAGTGGCGCCTCCGCTCTCCGAGGCCGAGTTCTCGTGGTAGAGGATGGGCACCCGGACTATCCTCTGCGCCGCAGCGTGGCTCAGGTTGGCGGCCTCTAGCTCCGCAGCCAGCTGCCTTTTCCACTTGTTCCTCCTGTTCTGAAACCAGATCTTCACTTGAGTCTCCGTCAGGTGAAGGGAAGCGGCCAGTCCGGCCCGCTCCGAGCTGCTCAGGTATCGCTTCATGTCGAAGGTGGACTCCAGCTGGAACACCTGGCTCCGTGAGAACACCGTGCGCGTCTTCTTCTTGCGGCACGGCTTCTTGTCATCGTCCCTTTTCTTCCACTCCTCCAGCTCATCTTTTTTGGCCTCTTCCGTGTCGCTTTCCTCCAGGATTATCTCGTCACTGCTTTTGTTGTTGTTGTGCTCGTCGTCCTCGTCGTCATCTTTGGTGTCTGGCTCGGATTTGAGCACCAGGTCCGGCGAGTCTCTGTCCGTGCCCGAAGTTGGAGAGGAGTCTCTGGCTCCTGGTTTCTCGGTGACTGAAATGGGGATACATGCAGGGAGACGTAGTCATAAATATTGGAGTCTATCGGGCATTTATTACAGCCTGTTGATATTGGACAGTCAGTGGGTTTTGGGAAAAGTAAAATGGTTGCTAATATATAGTGGCAGAAGAAAATGCGTTGCGTCATGACATAAACCATTTCAGAGGTAGCCATAACTGTAAACACCATGTTCAAAAATGATGAAAATGTCATTTTTACCCCACTGAACAGTAATTTTAATAGACCTAAGATATAAACTCTTCAAACTCTGTACACCTGTTTTATTCATTATTTTTATTAGCCTATTCTACAGCCTAAATAACTAAATAAGCATAAAATAATACCACTTTATTTGTATTAGGATATCATAATGCCATCCACATCAGTCTTTTTTTTTATCCCAGGTGAATAAATCACAGAAAAAAAGGCAGATAAAATGCTCCCAATAGCCAAGCCTCAGAGGTAAGATGTGCGCCAATAGACAAATCAAAAGCACGCTGCGCATCGTCACCCTCCTCCAATGATTTCATGATGTCTACTTCATTTTATGTGTGTTTCTTTATTGATCTATTATCCCACGTCGTGGCATAACAAAATAGGCCTTCAGAGGACAAGGTGTTAAATCATACACTCTGGTGTGAGGCTATGTGTGCATGATGCCTATCAGGAAACCGCACAAATCTTCCCTTTCATTTTAGAAATTTGCTTTACCCTACTTACTGATTAGTGGGAACTCATACAAAACTGTGGATTCGTTGGATAATTGCGCAACAGTTGTTTGCTTACCTTCAGTTCTGTGTAGATGGGCGGCTGAGTTGAGGGTGTAAGGGTACCACCACGCTGAGGTGCGCTCCAAGTAGTGAGCGGGTAGACTGAATCTCTGTGCGGGCAGGTCGAAGCGTGGAAAGTTGAAGTCACCAACCTGGGAAAGGGAAAATCCTCCCTCTAAGGCTGCCTTGGTGGCCGCCAGTACGGGCTTGGGCTTGGACGGTTTGCTATCACAGTTCAGCAGGTTCTTAATGAAGAAAGGAGAGTCCTTGGCCGAAGCGCACGTCTCTTGCGTTGTCTCTGGCATCGCTGTTGTTGTGGTCTGAGCTCGAGGGGACCACGGAAGCAGGAATTTAAAAAAAAAAGGGGGGGGGGAAGGCAATATTGACTTACAGGCTGTCGTTATCCTGGCTACGAGGAGTTCCTGTTTTATTCTCTGAAACTTGATTTCACAGCCGCAAAGCTCACCAAAAAGAAACGCGTCCGTCTAGACTAGAAAATAATGAAATAAACTGTTCGAGAGGCAAAAGGAGCACACGCGCTTACAAACATGGAGATGCCTCATCCCGGGCTCTTCCGTTAAAACGCAAAAACTGGGTCCACCGTGTCAGTCAGTCTGGTGTCTGATGCTAATGATGAAATAAAAATGTCATCCAAGTTAAATGCGGAAAGTATAGGCGATTGGGCATGTACAATGGCAAATGGGATTAAGGGAGAGACGGTGACTAGAGAGAGAGAGAGAAAGGGGAGAGAGAGAGTCCTCCCCTCTCTGTGCTCTCTAGCTGCAGGCTGTGTGCGCTCGCTTGTTATTGGTCTCATATAGTCCAATTAGCAGCAAATGAACACGGGGCTGTTACCGCCAAAAAGGGAGGTTTGGACCGTCAGAACAAGCGCCCCATCATACAGCTGACATTACAACGAGACCCAGATTTATTGTGCGAGGTTACTCTGAATCCAGTCTTTTTATTATTATTATTATTATTATTATTATTATTATTATTATTATATTTTTCAAATCACGTCCCGCGTGTTTTTGGAAATTGTTTGAGTAATATATCCCAACGAAACACTGTTTTACATATGACTTTTTAAATGATCATCAAAAAAAGTCGAGGCCTATTCTAAAGAATAACTTGGTGACCTGCTGGTTAAAGCACATCCAAACTTAGCGTCAAATATTTGAGGCCTAAATGTGATGTTTTTATTTGGAGTCCGTTTAAACAAATCGCTTTTAATGAGAAGCGAATCGGTAAAACGAACATAATAAATAAATAAATAAATAAATAAATAAAATCCAGTCATTATAGAGTATCAGGTCAAGATAATATAAGGCCTTCTACTTTCACTCTTAAAATAACCTTAATAAAAACATAACATAATGCAAAACCTCAGCGACGTTTTTCAGTTAATAAATCTCCTGCCCGTATAATCTTTAACAAATCCATATTTACTTGACAAAAAGCACTTACATTTGCCTATCACTAAGGTGCTATGGCCTCCATGCCAGCACTGCAACTGCTAAATAGCGCACGATTTTAGTTCCTCGATTTTTGTTTGGCTCTCTGCTACACGATATGAAAAAGGCGTGAGATCAGGCTGCAGCTGCTCAACGTGTCACCAATGGGCGATTAGATTCATATTTCTAATTCATCGATTTTCAAGGAGGGCCACTTCCACAATGTCTGCGGGTCGCACGGTCATTTTTTCCTCCCTAATCGATTTGGTTAATTCATCCCTCAGATTGCACTCTTTGTAAATGTGCTATGTATATTCACTCATTGATATTAATTGACTTGTTTAAAAAAGGAAAAAAAAGTCCATTGGTTGGAAGCTGCTGTAGAAGAAGAAGAACGGGGAGACAGCGTCCTCTGTGGGCCAAAAGGAGAAAATACATGTGTGTGGCATATTGGAAAATAATGTATACTTTATTGATCCCCGTGGGGATCTGCATTTAACCCATTCACTCGCTGAAGCAGTGGGCTGCCGTTGGGCGCCCGGGGAGCAGTGTGTAGGGACGGTACCTTGCTCAGGGGTACCTCAGGGTAAATACCTCAGGGGAATCGAACCCCTGACCTTCCGATCACGGGGCCAACACTTTACCTACTGAGATATCCCTGCCTAAAATATGTGCGTTTAAGTTAAGCACGGTAGGGTGGCAACAGTTTCTCTCCCAAAGAGACCAAAAAAGTATGTTTGAATTCAGCACAAACACGGATTATTCACCCTATAACACAGTTTCATTACATGTGGGGCCTGACTGATGCACTAATTTTTGCTATCAATCCTCATCATCATCATCATCATCACCTGCTTCCTGAAGACATTCATTAGCCCTATAATATGCAGAGATAAGGAGGGATATGAAGGTTATAGTCGGCATTATGGTTCATTTTCTACATCAGCATCAGAGTTCCTATGCACTGGCATGTCTGTGCAATTACCATGTGTAATTCATTTAGTGAGCTCTGCAAGTGGAGATATCCTGGTAGAGGGATGTAATTACAGCATTTCCTTACATAGATAGCATTGCATGTGTTCAACACTCCAAAGGTTGAGATGGAGATTGTGTACACTTCCACTGTAAAACCCCATCATTCTAACCATATATCTTTCATATATCACCTGTTTGAACTTTTTCAAAAAGTCCTCATAGTAGTTTCCCTTTTTATCACTTTACTACAATAATAATACTGAAATCAGTAAGTTCCAGTTATGTTTGTCTCTAAGATGATGGGGTTTTTTTGGGGGGCGGGGGGTTGCAGGATTTGTGTTAAACACAACACTTTACAACACTACTGAACACAGAGACTACAAGTGATGATTCTGTATGCCAGCACTGAGTTGGCCATGTTAAAAAGCATTTAATGACAATAGCCTCAGATCCTGAACTACTTTTCAATAACTCTAAATTTGTTCACATCAAAGGGGTTACTTTGTGTGGCTATTAAATATTGAATGGCCAAATTTAGCTCTGTTATTAGTGTTTGCCACACACATTTGTGGACCATATGACGGCTAACTTATAAAACGAGGCATTTTTGTACAAATGGTTCAATTTTGGTTTATTTTCTTCAGTAAGTAAATGTCAAGTTCACGGACATTTTTTTTCTTTCTGCTATTTTCTACCAGTCTCTTTACTGGCATACATATATATATATATATATATATATATATATATATATAGTTTAGTGTTGAATATTTAAAAAAATCAAAGAGTTAAAAAATTTAAACAAGTCATCTTCTTTTC
>VUQG01019380.1:0-22116 GCA_015106755.1 Etia nguti | reverse complement strand
GGGGGGGGGGGGGGGGGGGGGTGGGGGGGGGGGGGGGGGGGGGGGGGGGGGGGGTGGTTAACATTAGTCACCTTATTTTGTGGAGAGAACCTACCTTTCTATTACCCCCCTCTGCCCATGTAAGACTCCCACTACCTCATTTTGTTTGTGTCAGTCACAGAAAGACTTCCGTTCAAATGCCAGCCTGACACATTCACATTAATTTCAAACAGACAGAAATAGAGATAGCAGATGGAGGCAGCAGCTTTATAGGAGGAGTACTAGAGGCGAGAAGAACATTGTATGTGTCCTCTTGATGCTGCACCGCTGAAAGGACGACACTTGGAATTTGCTGCGACTGATTCAGAGAAGCCTGGCATTTTGCCTGCCTGTGCAAAATCCACAACACCCTTCCTTTTCACTGTTACACAGCAGACACATTCATTTATTGTAATACTCTTTCAAACTTACACTACCACGCAGGTGCTGAAATTACAATATACAACTGCAAAAGTAACCACAGGACCTTTGAAGTGTCCAAACACTCACATGTGGTTGGAGGAGTATTAGTTTTCACTTACTGGGCCACAGTTTCAGTTTGATTTTTAACTTTAAATTTTAAAATGGACACATGCCATCTCACTAATTTAAAGACAATATCAATTAGAAGTGTTTTTCTCTTTACTCTTCAGTAAATAATTGACAAAAAATATTTGGTGTTAATAAGCTAATCAAAAAATTAGCAAACAATCAAAAGATTTGAAGAATTTAAATGTAAAACATGTTTGGAATACTAACTGCTTTTACTTGTGCACATGCATACAAGCTGCTTATTCTCCCACTGAAAAGCATATTATTTGAGAAAAACACTGAAATGAGCCGGCGTTCTGCAGCCGGAGGACTGCTTTGAGCATTACTCAAGAGGAGCACAGGATGTATAATGAATGTAGCTGGCAATGACTTTATTGTGGTGCCTCACATATTCTGCCCTTGAAAGCATAAAAAGGTTTTTACTGCAACATGCGATGAAACCCTAGTATTCCTGATGCTGCTGAATATACTGGTATACATAATGTGCAGTTATCACAGTGCGAATATGAGATGGAGGAAAACACAACATCCAAAATGTGCTTTAAAAATAAATGAACATTTCAGGAAAATGTTGCATGTTTATTTGCCATATTACAGCTAACATGAAGATCAATAGTAATCTTACACACTCACTGGACACTTTGTTAGGTACAACTGCATTTTATTGCAAATGCATCAGGCATGTAGACATGGTTTAAACAACCTGACGAAGTTCAAACTGAGCATCAGAATGAGAAAGAAAGGTTTAAATGACTTTGAATGTGGCATGGGTGTTGATGCCAAACGGGCTTCTTTGAGTATGGTCTGCCTTGTTGATATTAGAGGTGAGAGAAGAAGGGCCAGAACGCTTTGAGATAATAGGAAGGCAGCAAATAAACACTCGTTACAACCAAAGTATTAAGAAGAGCATCTCTCTTGCTGACCGTGTGTCAGGTTCTCTGAGTATTGGACCACAGTTCTAGGTTTTCTGTAAATTATTATTCTGTTAATTTTGAGAACCATTTCTTCTGAGTTTTGCATTTTTCTAATAATAGTATTTCCTGGTTAGTTTCTTTATATTTATATTTCTCTGGTTTTAGTTCTTTTGAACATTCAGTTCTGTTAATGGTAGCAGTTTTGGTTTATATTCAGTTCATTGAGTTTCTATGTATTCCTGCCTCGCATGTGTTCCGTGTTTCGTTACTTCCTGTTTTTATTGTTGTAGTCTGGTGTCTTTAGTTTACTTCCTTCTGAGTCATTATGTTAAGTATCCTCAGCTGTGTTCCCACCTGCTACTTTTCCCCTCATTATCTGAGGTGTTGTGTCTACACATATTATTATGTGTAAACACAACACTGGTTAGGCATCATTTTTATGATTGAATGATTCACAGGACAGTGTTAAGTGGATGAAAACAAATAAATGAAAAACATTCCTCTAAAAATGGACTGAAAATGAGTAAAAAAGCAGCCAGTGCCAAAGAAAGTCTTTGAAAGATCCTCAGAAAGTCTGCTGGCCAAGACCACTTTAAAAAACTTACAAGAAAGTCTAGCTCAAAGGAACAAATTATAAAGTAATGAGGGGTGTTTCAAGACTTTTGCCCAGTGTTGGATATAACAGAAATTAAGGACATGTATGATAGGTCCCCTTTAAAAAGCATATGAACAGACATCAGACTCCTCATAAGTCTCATTATTTCTTTATTTCCTTGTGCTAAGAATCCACATCCAGATACTTAAAATAATTCCAATTAACATGCATTAATTAGCCCTTGCTTCTAATGTCTTGGCTAATTGCCTCATTATTTTTGCCTTATTTTTTCACTGACCTTTAAAACAACCACTTACTGCAGCACAGCACTCTTCCAGTTGTATAGTGCAGGATTAAACGAGGGGGGGTTGACCTGCATGTCTCCTGTGACTGTCCCCTTCTACTGAGCAAGGATGGGAATGAGCCTCCTTTATATAATGTCCTGCACATTCCCTCTTCATTAAACTATGATTCACTTGAACTGAATTACGTATTCAGCCAAAGTTAGAGAATCTATAGTATGGGAATGAGGTGATATTGATTTTCATCCCTTGAGGCTTTTACTTCCTGTTTTTGTAAACAAAGAAAAGGCTTCAGCTCTACCAAATGTTCTGTAACCCTACTTTGTCATTTTTTGTCAGACTAATTTTTGATTGGCCGTGGGTGTGTTATTGATAGCGGCAGTCTGATGCATGAAAAGCACAGCAGCCTCTCTGTCACTATTCCCTCTCGCTCGTTCTTCAAGCTACGGCGGCCTGCGTTGGTGCCTTGCTGTCGCCCTCACGTACAACCATAAATCAGCCATGTAAGAGCTGGGCCCCTCTCTGCCAGGCCCTGCACATTGATTACACTGCACTGGGTAAGTGTAGCGTGATGAAGAGAGAGCCCAATTCAATTAGGCTGCCTTGCTAGACAGAAATACGTAGAATATGTTGGCCTGGATAAAAGGATGTCTACGAGAGCAACGAGACGAAACTGAGGATAAGGAAAAAGAATTTCAGAGGTGAGGCAGGGATGTCGCTTAGGGAAAGTAATTGGTTTGCTACGATAACCTTGTGCACCCTGGATTGCTTGTGAGTTGATAACTGATGCGCATTTTCAAGGGTAGAAGAGAAAGTAATATGATGAGGACAAAAGATTTGTTTTTTATTTCCTGCAACTAACAGCGAATAAACACATTTTAATCAACCTTAGGTCAAAGTCTGCTGGAAAATCTTCTGACTTTGTTGATCCCAATTTGAACAGATTTCAAGAAGATAGATCGTAACTACTTATGTGGACACAGCTTTTTTCCTCTTGTACCATCAAGTTGATATTTGTGATTTTGAGAGTAGTGCCAAAAACCGCTGGATGAATCGTACAATGAAAATTGGCACAAACATTCATTTACCCCTTTGGATTAACTAAAAAGGAAAAGATAAAATATAAATCATTTTTATTAATTACATTTTTTCCAAAACTTGCAACCTAAATAACTGTGTAGCCATGACAGAAGTATCAAAAACTCAAACTGCTGCTTGAGCTTGGCTCCAAAAGTGAGTCAATTCCCACAGGCCCCCAATTTAATAGTATATTTACAACATGGCGCAAAAGCTGTTTTTACTTCTTTTGATGGTTTACCCTTTTATAAAAGCTGAATGTGTTAAATCTTTATAACTCATCCACCTGGATACTGGAGTTAGGGGCGTGGTAGGACTGATTGACAGGTGTCCAGACAAAGGCAGCTGCGTACAGTACAGTACTTGCTCTACCCAGCGAACTAAACCAGCACCCTCAGTGAGTATTGTTTGTATTCTGTTTGAACTAATTATCAGTCTGTGCACTTGTACTGTTTTAACCATGCTTGTTAGCATTACCTGATCAGTTCATTTCATTCCACCCTGACACTATCAAGGTTAAATGTGAAGGCTCACGCTGGACTGATATTTTGTCATAACACGGTTACTTTGTATTATCCAATGAGTATAAGTAAGTGTATTTTTTATATATATTGTTGCTATTTTGGCTACATCTACTGTTTATTACATTGCCACATAGGTTTCAGCTATTTTTTTACTTTTACTTGCCTGGGTAAATAAAAGTTAAAAAAAAAAAAAAACGTCACAGGAAACAGTTTGGCAGTTCCAAACCTCTGAATAAAACTTCTGAAAGAAAGTCCAATATTAACCTTGAATGCAGACAGATTTTTTTTTTAAAAAATGCACCACACTCTGTCTGAGAGCAGTTCATACATTAACCAAAGTAAGAGCAGTGGGTAAAAAAAAAAGAAAAGAAAAGTTGTTGCACAGTTTCACTAAAAGCTGAAGGACTGAAACATATGCCACGCGATAAAGAGACTAAACACGTATTATCCTAATTGCACTTAAGTGCGTTCTCGTATGGGATGATAACTCACACAAGTCAATACTTAATACACAAATCCATTTCTTTAAAATCATGATGGATCTTTTCAGTTTAGTACATCAGAGTCTGAGAGGTGATTTATGGGACCACAGATGCTTGGATAAGACCTCTCAATCAGACTGTCTTTGGTGACTCAAGGAGCTAATTCTGGATCAGATCCAGTCTTCATTCACTAAATGTCCAACATCTCTTAATCATTTGACCCACTGTGGTGTCTCCTACATGGTGACTGCTCAGGCATTTCCAAGCCCATTAACTCAGTTTCAACAGTCCTAAGTCTTCCCTTTCAGTAAGCATTCAGAGACAGCTTGGATGCACTTAATTTTGGTCTTGTAGTTATAATAAGAGGGATTTATGTGTGTTATAATGCCTCTAAAGCTGTTCAATCTGTTTCTCCCTGCTTGCTTTTTTTTTTAAAAATTCACTGCACACACGATGGGTGGAAGGAGGGACATTTATTTCCCAGTGTTGCCACAGTAACAATTCTCTAAGCTAAGAACTTCATCCACCATGTACACGTGACAGCTCAGTCCATTCTGCCCAGCACAGCTTGCTGGCAGACACATATGATACTTATTTTGATTCATTGAAGCAGAGTCACCCAGCCAGTAAACAGATGTCTGGACACAATGTGGTGATGTCGGACAGATGTTCATGCATTTTCATCTTAGCCATGTACACAGAACAGAGCTGAAACTTGGAAGTGTTTTTTACATACTACTAATGTGCAGAAGACAATATATTTATATTTATAAGAGACATGCTTTTGACAACATAATAAAGGACAATAAATGCATCTGCCAAAAGGTTGGTTCTCTTTATTTTATACATTATCAGCGCTTCACTGATGCTGCATCCAGATTATTAATAACCTTTGTTGGGTATTTATTTGTATGGGTTGAGCAACATTAGCACTTATTCACCTCCTCTTAACAAAAGCTAGACTTGCTGCTATCACCAGTGGAAATACACTCAATGGCCACTTCATTAGTTACACCTTGAGAGTACTGGGTTGGACCCCCATTTTGCCTTCAGGACTTCCTCGGTCCTTTGTGGCACAGATTCAACAATATGCTGGAAATATTTCTCAGAGATTTTGGTCCATATTTACATGATAGCATCACACAGTTGCTGCAGATTTGTTGCTGTACATCAAAGACGAATCTCTTGTTCCACCGGATCACAAAGATGCTCTATTGTATTGAGCCCTGGTGACTGTGGAGGTCACTTGAGTACAATGAGCTCACTGTGATGTTAAAACAAAAACAGTTGTAGATGATTTGAGCTTTGTGACACAGTGTGCAAAGAAAATATCCCCCACATCATTGCACCACCATCACCAACCTGACTGTTGATGCAAGGCAGGATGGACACCAAATTCTGACTACACCAGCCATATGTTGCACCACGAATTGAGACTCATCAGACCAGGCAACATTTTTCCAATCTTTTATTGTCAAAATTTTGGTGAGCAATGCAAATTGTGGTGTCAGTTTGCTATTTTTAGCTGACTTCTCCTCACGGGTTCTTTTTTTCTTTTTTAGACCTGTTCAAAGTTACTTAAATCAGCTGTATTCCCCATTCTAATACTCGGTTTGAACTTCAGTAGTTCATCTTCACCATGTCTACATGCCTAAATACAATGAGTTGCTCCCATGTGATTGGCTGATTAGATATTGAACAGTGGCAAGTGAGTATAAATGCAATGTGGGAACTAAAACTGAATGTTATTATGTATCTGTGCAGAAGCCAGTGTGGAAGTGCGAACAACTGCAGTTCCTTCAATCACTATTTGAAGCTGGCTACAACTTCAGCGATGAAATCAACAAGTTTACAGCCTGATACCGGAATAGTTTGACAGCTCTTGGGGGGATTTACTTTAAAACTTACCTGTTTTGCAATTTTTAAGGTTTAAAAGTAGGTTTGTGATTACTTTAATTGCTGAAGTCAGCAGCTGTCTGTTACGTCCTACCTCCGCTAATTTGAGTCGCTGAGCAGTCCTTTATAAGTTTTTGTGGTATTTGTGGCTTTTAGAACAGTTTAATAAAATTATGCATTATGGTGTACACTGTAGTGCAGCCTGTCCAGGAAGTTTGCACTTCTCTTTAAATCTAGTATTTTAGTAGTCCGATACATATAAGTAATTACCAGTCATGTGTGAAATGTTAATCCAACAATAGTGGGTGAAATCATGGTGTCCATGGTCTATGTGAAGTATTATTAAATATAGTTATTATTTATATACAGTTATTTATAAACAGTCTATGGTAATACATGGAGCTTATGCTGCATGCTACACCATGCCAACAAGTTCAAAATGACAAGTTTTACATTGACATAGTTTACCATTTTACTTTTGTATCTTAGCACGCTACCAATTCTTAATTAGCACTAAACAGCTGTGGTCCGTGAGAATATCTTTTTTTTTGGCGTTATACTGGCCCAAATATTTTCAACAATTAGAAATGTGACTTAATGAGGATGATGGTAAAAAGAAAGTCCAGGGATTATCAGAGTCATTTGGATTCATCATCAGGGATCATGGCCAATCCATCTGGTTGAGATATTCCACAAAATAAGTTACATTTAGTCCTGGGGTAGAAAAGGTCAGGTTAATGGGGTTAATCCTTGAAAGTCTGTACTGTATTTTCAGTAGCTGTTGAGAATTTTTTTTCCCTCCAGCAAACTGTCAGATGGGTATTACCATCCATCGAGTCTTTCTGCTAAAGTGGATGAAAGGTTAACACTGACCTGGAGTCTGAAAGTGGTAGTGTTGACCTTTTTCAACACTTTTAACATCTATAAACCAAAGGCTATATTCAGAATATGGAGACTGCACTTATCTCACTGCTGACGAAAATGTTTCTATTGAGCCTTAAAAGTACAGAAAAAATCTCAGTGTGTAGATATAATTTGTGAAATAAGAATGAA
This sequence comes from Etia nguti, assembly GCA_015106755.1. Taxonomy (NCBI): domain Eukaryota; kingdom Metazoa; phylum Chordata; class Actinopteri; order Cichliformes; family Cichlidae; genus Etia; species Etia nguti. Next base: position 14,703 of record VUQG01019380.1, on the reverse strand, counting down.
CTACTAAATTTATTAAGCAGGCATGCATTAAGGCATGACATATAGACATTTTCAGTTACAAAAATAATGGGACTCTGTATTTCAAAAGTATAATTTAGTACTTATCAGCTGTTTTGGAGTTTCAGAAACTTGCTCTGTCTTTGAAAATGTTTTTAATTATGCAGTAATATCACTCAAACAGAATTTTTAAGTCCAATCCTAATTAGCCTCACTATTGTATCTCAGATATCTTTGCATAATATACAGAGAGCGATTCAGCTGTGGAAGGAAAATTCTGCCTAGTTTATCTCTGAAATAAACTGCTGGTGTAAACAAACCTTTGACAGGATTAAATGACCTTAGAAATTTATCTAGTCTTAAAAGAGGGGTTAGGATCATTCCAGAAAAAGGGGTCTTCACTGTGCAACACTTGCAACATCGATCCAAAACACTTGCATCACCAAGCTGTTAAAAGGATAATTCCACTGATCCTGCTTAAACAAATCACACTTAACAAGCGACTTTTACAACTGATTTAATAAGTAGTTACCTAAGAGGGAATACTTGTTTTTCTCATGTTTACAAGAAACATAGATAGAGTGATAGCTCAGTGCAAAGCTGGACAGATAAATGCTGCTTTGGGACTGAGCCATTTGGAAACAAAACTATAAGGCAGGGAGGGGGTTGAGAGTGCCCGAGTGCCGGGCTAAGGATCCTGCACTGATCAGCGCTGCATGATGCAGAAAACAGATGAGAAAGAGGAGGAGGAGGAGAGGAAGGAGGAGCGAACTGGGGACAGACTGGCTGAGGCTCGCAGCTCTCAGTCTCTTCTCTGTGCTTCGCCAAGCAGCTTCTCTGTGCTTTCCTCTTTCTCTCTCGCCCACATCGGCTTTAATACTATTCTTGCCTGAGCTTACAAGAGGAAACGTAGCAGCAGAGGCGCTCACTCACTCGCTCGCACCAACTTCCCCCACACCATGCTGCCCTGGAGAAGGAATAAGTTTGTTCTAGTGGAGGATGAGGCGAAGAGTAAACCCAAGAGCCTGGGGACTGGACTGACCTACCACTCCATCCTCTCTTCTCTCCTGCGCTCCTGTCCTGACTTGCTACCCGACTGCCCCTTTGACTGGGTGGGTAGCATCTTTCACACAAAACGGCAAAAGGTTGAACTGAATAAAGAGGAGCCGGTTTATAATGTGCGCTACTTGGGAAGTGTGGTCACCATTACGGCAAAGGGAGATGGCTGCACCCAGGACGCGGTGGCCAAAATCTGGGCGAGGAGCAACTATGGGGACCAGAGTGTCAAGATGAGGTTAACAGTGGGACCACAAGGGATCCGGATGAGTGCCGACAAATCCGGGAAAAAGAAACCCATCCATCTTTACTCCCTGAACAGGATCACTTATTGCACCGCTGACCCGTGCCGGCCCAAGATCCTGGCTTGGATTTATAGGCACCAGGTCAAGAACATGGCGGTGGTGCTCCGGTGTCACGCAGTCCTGGTTAGTAAGTCAGAGAAGGCCCAGGCAATTGCCCACAGCCTCTACCAGAATGCCACCTCCGCCTTCAGTGAGTTCAAGCGGCTGAAGCGTCAGAGTGATTTCCGGCACTGCCAGCAGCAGCTGCTCGGTGAGGAGGCAGTGCCCCTGATGCCTCTGAGGAGGCTGCTGAACGGGCAGTGCCACTACAGACCGCCTGCCGACAACCCCGGGAGTGCCACCCGTCTCTGCTCCATCACAGAGGAAGAAGAAGAGGAGGAGGAATGTGAGAAGGAGAGCAAAGATAGAAAGGAAGAGGTGAAGGAAGCGGAGGAGGATGTAGAGGAGCAGCAGGACAAACAGAAGGTTTTAACAACAAACACAGACCCGACTCAGTTATTATCAAAGTTGGACATTGGGGATATTGCCCGACTGGAGCAGTGCCAAATCAACTTTGTCAGTGACAGCAACAACAACACATTTACCTTTATAACCTCTCTGGTGTGACTGTAACACAGTTTAAAGTGTGCAATTCTGCACTAGAGTGACACATTCCCCTCTCTGCCCTTCACTGGTACCCCACTCAGGCTCCCTCCTGCCCCAACCATGTAACACCAAGTGTTTGCCAGAAACTTCTCCAACTTACCGGGTGGACAAGAAGAGGCAGAAGATCGTTTTGTGGGAGTAATTCTTACTCTGCCCGGATGCCTCGGATTCGGGCTTGACTGTAGCAGTTTGGGAAACTGCATGTTTACACAGGAGGGCTGGTGATGCACAGACTAACAGCAGCACAATGACAAATGAGGACACTAGGTTCAGAAAACACGGGAGTGCTGAGAGATGCTGAGATTGCTGACATTTGTGTCACATATTGATTGCAGCACGGATCAGGATGTAATTAGTAGACCTCTGTCTCTTATTTTTGTGAGTATATTTCAAGCCTCGTTTGTAAACAGGGACATTTTTTTGATTCACTTGTGATATTTTTCAGGGAGGTTCTTTGTAAATTTGTGTAACTTTTCTAAAATGACAATCCTCATTGAAATGACTCGCAGACTGACCTTTCTGAGCGAAGAAGTTTATTACGGTTTTACTAATGATAGCAGCCGACTAATGAATAAGGCTATAATTTAGGAGGCAAGCCATTGAGTCGACATGTTTATTGCTGCCATTTGTTAAGGTCCTTATCATTTATGCATGACAAGTCAGCAGTAACCTTTTTCGTGCTGAGGTATTGTCTTTTTCCTCATGACATCTTTGATCCTTTGGCTTTTAAAATGAACACTGTGATAAATGTGTGACCAGGGACAATTACATAACTGTTCATGCAGCATTGATTAATTCTTATAATGCATCTTTTTAAATATATATTTATGATTTGCTAAAACAAAAACAAACTGTTTGCCACTGCTGTGCCCGTCTTAGTTTTGCTAATGCAGTTTTTCCATGAGCCCTTGCAAAAATGCAAATGACCCTCACAATTGAACACAAGTGTTTGAAATATGACTGTAGCTGATTTCCTGTTAATAATATCTGTGCTACTGTCCCAAGATGCATTGTGATTACTATGAGATGAAGCTATTTATTTTCCAAATATGATGAATAAAAATTACCCTCACTTGGGTTTCCTTCTTGAATCTCAGGAGGAGTGTATTTCAAGATGGTATCAAAGAGATTATTCAAATGAATGCAGCAGCTCTGCATTCCACCAGTGTACATTTGCATGTTTGTGATGTGAAAATATGTCTAACCGTCACGTCAAACACATGAGAACAGCCTATTTACATCAGACTAATCTGCATCCTCAGCTTTCAAACTGTATAAAAGGATAAATAAATATTTTTTGCCGCAAAAAAGACACTAAAATGTCAACTTTCAGCTGTCAGTTTCATTAGATGTTAATGTGGTTTGATAAATTTCTGCAAGCCTCGCAGTGGCTTTGCATCACTTAACCCTAAGGGGAGCAATTAATCAGTGGGTTGAAATGTTCAGAAAAGGAACATAAAGCACCTGCCTTGACAGGATGGCTGTCAGGCTCCGACAGTAACGAGTGATCCAAAACGGGGACCAGGAAGTTGACTTACTCATCAAGCATACTGCAGCCAACATCGGCTATTTTTAATGAAGCCAGAGAGTTTAACCTGGTTTACTGGGATCTATGTAACTATACCATGTCTGGATTATATCACCATAAAAATAATAAATATATTAATGTTGAAAAGCTAGTAACAGTTAAACAATTCATGAATTCACGTCAGGTATCAAACATCAAAAGCCGTTTGAGCTGACTTTTCTCATTAGGGATTCTACTTTTGAAGAGGAATAGCACTGACTTTATTGCTGCATGAGAAAGCAAAACCATTTGGAGTTGGTTTGAATTACTGAGACGGATTGCTCTGAGGGGAAACCTTCAGCTGGAACATTTGAGATCAATAATTTTCTTTTCTTGAAATGAACTACCTCGGAAATAGAAGATGATCTCATGTCAGGAGATGGAAGATAAAGGATTCATTTGTCCTTGCAACAAATCCATTCATAGGAGAGATTACTGAATACTTTCATTAATTTGTTTTTTTTCCCCACTGCATTTTAATCTTCAGACACACAAAACACAATGCAATAAAGTCACACTGACATGCCGCTATTTTAACACGGGGTGTTTAGGCAGAGGAACCACTGCGCTTTTATGCAAACATAACTCTTGTCAGGCAAACATAAGAGAGGGAGCAGATGGCAGCAGCAAGGTGCACGCTGAGCTTTATCACACTCGTCTTCCAGAATAACAAGGGCTCAAGCCCATATCCGGAGCTTGTTATGTTTTGTCACATTGTCAGCCGCAGGAGATCCTCTTTAAAAACATAAAATCTAATCAAACCCAGCAGACCTGGGCCTGTCAAGTAATACATATAACCAAGCCGTGCCATTTTACAGCAGGGTGTCTTAGGAGATCCAAATAGATGCTTCCGCCTGCACACATCTGTTCTTAGTCATTCTCATCCTCGTGCAATGTCTGTGAGGCAAAAACAAGGGTGTGTGACAGTACCACAGGCCTGCATGTCTCCACCATGAGGAGGAGGAACAGAGGAATAAAATATTGTGTCCCAAAGTAGCTGGCAGCAGGCAGCAGTCCATTTTATTCCAGGGAGTAATGTACAAAAAAACCTCCCAAAAAATAACCACACACACACACACACACACACAGCTTCCCCAAGAGCATGACAAAGAGGAAGAACAGTCCACAAAGCCCAAGGAAGGACACTGTGAATCACTGAGACTTTGGCCAGTACTGGGAAATATGAACAATAATGAAACTTTATGAAATATAGCTGTAGGCAGCAGTGAGGAGGGCCAAGCAGTTCAGCAGGGCACAGTCACTATGGCAACTTGATCTGATCGTGTTAAAAGCATGTCTGTAAGCACTGACAAGAAAACCATGGACTGTAGCTGGCATGAGGTCACCCAGTCATTTCTGGACTCTGCATTTTGTAGTCTCAATGTTAGCAATTTATGGTGGCAAAGGTGACTGTGGTTTGACAAAAGGGTGGAGTTATCAGATAACACTTACAAGATTAGATGGCAAGCAACATCCACGAAACGTACACATAGATGCACCTACTTGCTAATTAGTAACACACCACAACTGAGGCACAAGCTTCTTGGATGAGCTGTACCATATCACACTCCAAAGGCAACATAAACATGGTTGAGTGGTCCAGTTCATTAAGCTGAATTTGACTGGCTACCAATGCTGTGCATACCGCAAGTAAATGCAGGGGCAGTATTTCCAATGCCAGTACTGATACTGATACCATTAACGTATAAAGGCCGCTTATGCAGTGGAGATTGTTGTGTTATGACTTATGAGATGAATCCTCATCAGTTTGCAAATTATGAACACGAGTTTAATGGTGTAATTTTTACTTTCCACAATAATTAGTTAACATAATAAAAGGCACCATTCAGCTTTTCATGTATTTTGAAACTGCTTTTTTTGGAGACCTTGAATGTAAATGTGCATGTCTGTAAAGCACTTTGGGTCAGCTTCTGAGTTTTAAATGTACTGCAGGTTAAAACAAAAACAAAAATGGACAGCCTAAACAAAAAAGGTTTGGACTTTTTCATAGTACATTTTGAGGTATATTTGTTTCATTTCCAAAAAAATGATTCCTTTAACACAAGTCAGTGTGCTACATACTGAACTAGAAACAACATATCGATACTATCGCACTAGCATCGATCCGAAACTGATACCAGGATTGGCATTAATACTATCGATATCTGGATTGTTCCCACCTCTACTGGTTATAGACATGTATGGGCTTCAGCTTCCTGTGTCAATACACCTTGCAATCAAAGCAAACGCACCTTAAGCCAAAAGAAAATTGATGCTTTTCATACTTTTAATGACAGTAATTCGACTTTTGAAAAAAGTGATCTGCAGGAATTAGTTCAATTTTGAGTTTTAGCATTTCTCTGTTGACTTCATTTTTCAATTTTATTTCTAGTCCCAATGTTGCTCCTTGGTAGAAAAAATAATAGTAGTGCAAATTAAACAAATTTTGGGGGCAGTCTTAGCAAGTGGTGCAGATACGTGCAATTTGGTGAAAAAAACAAACAAACAAACTTTGTGAAAACTTTAAAAGTTTTTACAATCCTGTCTGGTGAAAATTGATATAAGATACAAATAGATCTGGGCACACCTCCAATTTTGACCCTTTGGTCGCGCTAGATTGCTTGGTGAAAAGAATGAGGGCATTGACCCAATTTAGTGTGCCAAGTTAGTCTTTAAGACTTTACTCTGTCCAGTTTCACAAAAAGTATCATCATATCATCATATTATTAAAAGTATCATCTGTATCTCAGTTATCAATTAATATCATCAGATTTCCTTTGACCCTTCTCACAGCTATAACATTTGAAGAAAGGTTGCATCATGCTGTTCCAGTACATTACTTGCAGCTATCTTATTAAAATGAACTTGATTAAAGGTAACATGAAGACAACTTTAAATCACATCATATTTTCAATGCAAAAGGATCTCTCCAAGATCCCAAAGTATTTCACCTTGTGATCAAAATATGTCTTTTGCTATTTGTTTTGATTAGTAAAAACCTAACTGCAGTATTTCCTCTGGCAAAACTAAAAGACACCATTCAAAACAACATTTGACAAAGATGTCTTTTCCAAGCATATTTTCTTACTGGATTCATTACTGTCTCTTGAGACGGGTGAGTGGAAACAGCCACAGGTACCTTTTTTGCTTGGTGAAGACCTCAGCTGTGGTGGGTGTTTGTTTCCCCTCCCAGCAGGTAGATAGCACAACAATGACACCTATCCACACTCAAAAACAAAACTCAATAAGTGACAAGTGAATTGCTGTCAAATAGCAATTTTCAGGTCTATAGGAGAAAAGACCTGAAAAAAAGTGTTATTTTTGCAGTTGAACTGCAGCGTATGCTTGCTTGCCAGAGCTTCCCTCTGGGACCCGTGGATGTATTAAACAGAGCTGCAACGCCTGCCTCACAAGCCAAAAGTTTTCCAGTTACTGGGTTTGCACCCATGGTTTCCAGTCCACTGCACAAATGCTTTAGCATTCTCCTGAATATAAAAAACATTTTTACAGGCACTGGGGAGGTTTTACAAATATGCAACTCTATGGATTAAAAATTATTAAGAGATATACCAGTACCAGTGGAAAACATTTTTTTGTGGTTACTGGGACACACTGTGTCCCACTGATCTCCACTTCCTTCAGTACATCTGTGATAACAGAGTCATGCAGTGATTAGTAAAATCATTTCCTCATTTGTCCTTGTTTTCATTTCTACAGCTGTTTCTTTGCCTGACCATGAACATATTGGTGCTCTTGACTAAACAACCCGTGCTGCTCCAGAGACCGTGCCTTATTATCTGCTGCTGTCATTCTGCAGTTGCAGGAGAGTTTACAAGTTCAAATCATCACAACTAACAAGCATCATTTTCCCTACCGTGCATATCTTATAACACCTTCTGAGAAAAATAGTTGCATATATAGCAATTTTCAGATGAGATGTGGTGGGTTTTGCTGCTCAGCATCACTGTCAGTATCACACTGAAGCTCTCAAACAACAAACATGCACTGCAAGATGCACATTCAGGATTTTTCTTATAACTGCAATGCTTTGTGTTTAATATTACAAGATACAACTTCCCCACAAGGTCTTAAAGTGAACCAGAACCTGGTAGAATACACTATCAAATAATCTCTTGAAATCACCACTGCTATTGTTTTTGAGCATAACCTGTCTCCTGGGAAAACAACATACAAAAAACCCCCCTGGAGTGTCAGTGAGGAGACCTGTACAACTATTTAATTCAGGAATGCAGGGATTTTTTAGGCCGTGTAACACCTATGGTTTTAATTCCACAAAAATATAATCAATAATAATATCTTTGTCATTTCACATGGACAATAAAATTTGGATACAACTATATCATTGCAAGGTCAAAAGAGGTTTAAAAGTGTAACTATAAATATGTATAAAAAGTCTTAAAAAAAATACAAGTCTCTAGTATTTATAAAAATGAAAGTAAAAAACATATTAAACCACATATATAAGATTTCATATTCAACAATTCTAAAAACAAACATTTTGTCTCAAGAAATGTGGCCAAATGCACATCACTGACTATGAATGCTGTCTATTTTTTTTCTCTAGATGGGTGTTTTCTTGGCCATGTGTTAGCTTTGCTGCTCCTGCCTGCACTACTTTAATGAGACTCAGCCTTCCCAACACCGTTCCACCATTAAACTCATTAACATGACATTTGCAATATTGGAAAAAATGGCTCTTTAAAGATTATGTTTAATAATGTTACACAAAGGAGAAACAACAATGGGGAATGTAATAATAACCCTGTCACACACCACCTGACGTCTTTATACAAAACAGTCAGAGGGATGCAGGAAGGTTGCACAAATTACTCGTGCACTGACGTCACAGGAGAGCCATTATGAGGACTAATTATGAAATCAATAACCCAGGAGCATAGGTTTGTGTTTCTAAAGTGTTCTTTTATGGCACCCAATTTGAGGCCGTGCTGCATACGTCCTTGCAGGATCTGCAATTGCTTTTCAGTCATTGTGATTGTGCGTCTGAAATAAAGATCGAGTTACATGCTGCGTCAGTCTTGTATTACGCCCGCGATGTACGCTGTTTGAGTTACATCGTGACATCAGCAGCGATCACAGAAAAACACAGTTTTGGAAAGAGTGAAATGCAAAAAAAAAAAAAGATTTTGTTATGACTGTGTGTGATTTTGAAGGTATATTTTGATATTCTGAGAAATCCACTAATATACTTTACAAGACAGGTGAAAATATCAATACCTCTGCACTGATTTAGCAGCAGGGAATTCAGGCTAAAAGTCTTTGAAAAGTTACCTCAGAAAAAAGATGAATGGACAGATGAATTGATGGGCATGTTTGAGTTTATTTCTAAACTGGGTGTTATAACTCACATATTTCTCAGTACTATATCTAACTTGATTTTGGGGTTGATCACATTTTAATGAGAAACAGATTAAATAATATTTTTCACTCTAAAAATTAGTTTGAGTACACAAAGAGGCTTCTAGCAATCTAATCCTTTAACATTAACAGGCACAGAACAGAAGTCTCATATTAAACTAAACGTTGCATGCAGTTTAGTGATGAATATGTTTTCAATACTGGGCAAGAGGTACTCAGTGTAATATTTTAGTCTAAAAAAAATGGACCCCTCCAGTCATAAAAGATAGGTGAAGCTTCCTGCTTTGAAAAGTGAGCCAGTTTAGAATTGCTTTAAACTATCTTTCTAATGCCCAGCAGAGGATTTGCAAAAAATAAGTTTGATTGTGTTGCAGTCTGTTAGAAATTCTCCCTACTGCTTACTTGTTTGTGACTTCAGCAAACATTTTCATGATGACTTTATAATCTGAATCTCTAGTTTCAAGTCTTACTTTATACGGCATGGTGCTCATTTGAATATTATAGTCACATTTATAGTCATAAAGGAGGAGACACAGAGTATGCTTTAGGGTCCGCCTGCCTTGTGATTGACAATTTACCACACATGCCTTCAGAGTCGTCAGTTTCTCAAACTGATTTAGCCCTCGCTCAAAGTTTGAAGTTCAAAAGAATAAGCTGTGATAAAAATGCTTTGCTCTCAGAATTCACACCCTTTGCATGTCTGACATGTGCTTTGTACTCTCTGTAAAGCAGGGGGAAAAAAAGCTGTGTGACACACAAGTAGAGCGTCTGTTTGCCAGTTTGTTTTAGTGCTTACAAACTTAGAATTGGGTATTTTATAAAATTTCTGTCATCTGTAATCAAAAGGATAAAAGGGAGTTGTTCCTCCCCACCCTCACTGAGGGCTTGCTCATGTGGGACTGTTGGATTTGCTCTCTAATCTTTACGACCCAAAGTGCCTTGAAATGACTGTTATGCACTGCACTCAGTATACACTCCTTCTTCTTTCAGCTGTCAGGGGTTGCCACATTTGATCAGCTACCTCCATCTGAACCTATCCCTAGATTCCTCTTCAGTCACACCAAACCTCTGCATGTCACTACATCCACGAACCTTCTCTTCAATCTTCCACTTTTCCTTCTTCCTGGCAGTTTAATATACAAGACCCCTTGTCCAACATATCCACTATCCCTCCCCTGCACATGTCCAAACCATCTCAGCGAAGCCTCTCTAACTTTGTCTTCAAAACGCTCGACCTGAGCTGTCCCTCTGATATATTCATTTCGACTCCTGTCCATCTTTATGTTAGTGCCTCCCAGACATACATCATAGCAGCATCTTATAAACCTTCTTTTTCACTCTTGCTGCTATCCTCCCACCAAAAATCACCCCTGACACTCATCTCCACCCACTCCACCCTGTCTGCACTTTCTTCTACACCTGCCTTGTGCATAGTCTGTTGCTTTTGATGGTTGACTCCAGGTTCTTAAACTCATTTACCTTCACAATCTCTACTCATGCATGTTGAGCTTTTCACATGTCTCTGTCATTTATTTTCTTTCTAGTGCATACCTCCACCTCTCCAGGGTCTCTTCCACCCACTCCAACTCTCACTACAGATCGTCGTCTGCAAACATCATAGTCTGTGAAGACCTGCCTGACCTCATCTGTTAACCTGTCCAGCCCATCGCCACCACCGCAAACAAAAAGGGGCTCAGAGCTGATGGCTAAAGTATTCCCACCGCCATCTTGAGCCCATCTGTCACAAACACTACACTACAGTATACACTCACTAACACTTTATTAGGTACACCCATTCAACTGCTTTTCAATGCAAATATAATCAAGATGACCTGTTGAAGTTCAAACTGAGCATCAGAATCGGTGGGAAAAAAGAATTTAAGTAACTCTAAATGTTGGTCAGAGGAGAATGGTCAGACTGTTTGGGCTGATGGAAAGCTCAAATATAGATAAATCTCTAATTGCACAACATTTTCAACCTTTAAGAAGATGGGCTACAGCAGCAGAAGACAACACTGGATGCAAATCCTGTTAGCTAAGTGTCACGGTGTAATTCTAGTTTAAATTATATTCTTGGATTTGTTGTTTTTCATGGTTTTGGTTCTCTTTATTGTTTTCTGCTTGTGTTATAGTTCCTCGTCTTTAGTTTTCTGTCACTGTGCCTTCCCTGTGTTCCACGGTTAGTTACTCTTGTCTCTGCGTTTCTGGTTCCCTAGTCTGTCATGGCTCCATGTCACAGTGTCAAGTCCACATCTTTGTGCATGTTTCTTGTTTCCTGTTTTACTTTGACAGTCTCACGTCCCATGCTCAGTGTTTTCAGTTTTGCTTCCTCCCTGTCTCGTTTTGTCAGATTAGTCCCAGCTGTGTTTCCCTCCTGTTTCCTATTCCCTCGTTACTCCCTTGTGTATTTAAGCCCTGTGTTTTCCTCTGTCTGTTGTTGTGTTGTTCCCCACATTGCTGTGTGTTTCTCTGTGCTCCTAGTTTCCCTTGTTGTTCCTTATCAGCTCCTAGTCTCTAGTTTTTGTTTCTAGCTTTCTAAGTTGTTAGTTTCTGGTGTTTTAGGTTCTCTTTTCTTTTCAACTGTTTGTATTACCTGAGTTTTGTTACAGCATTAAAGCTGTCTCCCTGAGTTCACTCCTTTGTTGTTCGTGAGTCCTGCATTTGGATCCTTCATCCTGCCTGCCACACAGCACTAAAAGTGACATTGAGAACAGAAAGATAAGGTTACAGTTACAGTACACATCGGCTCACATTTCCAGCACCTTGTTGAATCTATGCAAAAAAGAATTAAGGCAGTTCTGAAGGCAAAACAGCAGTAGAAAGGTGTACCTAACAAAGAGAGTGTATGAATACAATTTAATAAAATGGAGAGAAGAAAATCTTCATTGTATACTATTACACCTCTACTTTGGGCCTTGATATTGTTTCATTTTATTTCCAACACATTTACACAATGCTACACTGCATCTCCTGACTGCATTGGTAACAAACAGGGGTAAGACTTTATAATACGACCCATCATCTAACTTTGGGCAAATGTTTTCAGAGCTGTTTTCCTGTTTTCTGTCTGCTTTAATTGGCTGCTGGTAGTATAGTGTATTAATCATTTTTGAAAAACGTTTTTTTAAAGAAGCATGTTAGTGAGAGATAACCGTCAGTCAAATCAAGTCTGCTGCATTTCTCACGTCTTTCCTTTCATGTTTCCTACATCAGATTATTAACATTGACCAAGAACTAGCAACGATCATGTGAACTTTCTAGATGTCTTCGTTGACTTCCTGCAGAGGTAGAATATTCCAGTCATGTTATTTATTCTTCTTCTAAAGGCATTTTATATTTAGCTCTTACAAAACACTAGGGGGCAACAGGAAAGTAATGCACTGCAATTATCATCAAACTCACCGCTATTCGCAGGAACAGCGGAGGTGTACTTGTCATTATACCTGTGGATCTCTGAGTTCAGTCTGATGCAGCATTTTTAGCTCTTTGATGTCTCAGTGAAAGGCATGACTAATGTAATGACCCAGCAGAAGCACAGTGGGAAAAGTTTTATGAAACAGAAAGAAACAAGGCTCTATCAGAAGGAAGAAAACATCCCTATTTACCCCTGAAGCATTTTGGTGGACAGTGAAGAGGCAATCAGTCCAACATCCGTTTGTTTCCCAGTTTTCTATTACCTAGGGAATGGAGAAACAAGGCACCAGAGAGCAATCACTTAGGCACATATGCACACACACACAGTCGGACACACACAAGCACACACAAACAGTCATGAAAGAAACTGGGCCAAGACACAAACAAATGCACATAGAAGGCTGAGGGCATTTCATTTAAGTAGACAGTGTTTGAGGATAAGATAAGGCTTTTTTTTTTTGTCTATTTGATGATCTACAGAGAGTGACAGGTGGATAAAAGGGGCAGTGGAGTGGGTGGATTTGGCTGGCATGTGAGAGGGTTGGCACATGACACAGGAGCCAGTTTATGGATATAAGCCAGCCATGGCCACAGTACCTGAATAAACAAGGATGCACAAAATCAAATGGGCTGGACCTCTGCAGCCTATTAGAGAGGACACTCCAGGGGTACAGATTTATTTTCGGCATCACTTTATACACTGATGATCAAATTTCAGTAACTGATGACTGATTTTTATTCGTTTATCCCAGTAAAGAAAAACACCACAAACACTATATACAACTAGAGAAAACAAATGTATGGATTTGTGAGTACAGGTGTAACATGAAGTTTATTCATGCATTTAAATCTGAATATACTGCGCCGGATATGAGAATCAAAGCAATGGATAAATTAGTAACACTCTCAGTAGAAAGACGTAAAAATGTCCGTTAAATAATTAGAGCACTTCAGTTGCTGAATGTAACTGATGAAATCTAAACGTAGTTAATTATTTTAAGTGGTCAGTTAGGCTGTTTTTCCCTTTCTAAACTCGGTGACATTTTAATCAACTGCATGAAAAAGAGGCCTCGATCTAATGAGGTCTAATTATTAAGCTAACAATGAAGCAAAAATAATTTGATTATGTTGTGCTCTGCAAGTACTCCCTTAACTGGATCCTAATACATAATAAATATTGTTTTATGAAAGACAGAGGGATGACTGCAACTTTTGACTCATTGTCGTTGGTGACATGTACGGTCGGCATCAGAGTGCTTGTCTGTTTTATTTTTCTAGTAAAATCAAAATAGGATGACCCTCTGAAAGTTAGGTAATGCATGCAAAAGCCAGATAGGATCAGAAATGATATGTAATGGCTTTTTTCCCCCATGCATCTTTAGTATTTGTCATGCCAAATCCATAGACCATTTGGCATGAAAAGAGACATTTAAAAAAAAAAAAAGAGAAATCCATATGGAGCTGCAAGGCAAAATTCAGGCTATCAACATTACCGCCGGTCTCACTGACGCCACCTCTGGAATAAATGGAGATATGACAGTGATTCATTCTACTGCAGGTTTGAGACGGACAGACTCCCATGCCTCACCCTCCCCTCCCCAGAGCCATTGTTTCAGACATTGACCCCCAACACACCTCTCACACCTCCCCCCTCCCACCTCCACCCTCCCCAATCCAGACTCGACGACCACCACCACCCTCCCCAATCCAGACTCAACGATTACCACCACCCTCCCCAATCCAGACTCAACGACCTCCATCACACCTCTCTCCCCCATTTCCTCCTCCCTGAAACTCAGAATACACACTCAGGATGTGAACCGACTGTTTCAGAAACAGATGCCCAGGAAAGCCCCCGGACCAGACGGTGTTTCACCCTCCTGCCTCAAAACCTGTGCTGAACAGCTGGCTCCCATTTTTACCCACATCTTCAACAGATCCCTGGAGCTGTGCGAGGTTCCCTCCTGCTTCAAACGCTCCACCATCATCCCGGTCCCCAAGAAACCCACCATTACAGGACTGAATGATTACAGACCTGTCGCCTTGACGTCTGTGGTCATGAAATCCTTTGAACGACTGGTGTTAGCCCATCTGAAGGACATTACAGGCCACCAGTTGGACCCCCTGCAGTTTGCCTACCGGGCAAACAGGTCGGTGGATGATGCAGTGAACATGGGGCTGCATTACATCCTGCAACACCTCGACCGCCCGGGAACTTATGCCAGGGTCCTGTTTGTGGACTTTAGTTCGGCTTTTAACACCATCGTGCCTGAACTTCTCTCCTCCAAACTCTCCCAGCTCAGCGTGTCACCAGCTATCTGT
>VUQG01019379.1:0-15022 GCA_015106755.1 Etia nguti | reverse complement strand
TATTTTCTGCTGTGTTTTACTTGCATCTATTAGAAAGAGTGAGTGTAAAGACAAAAAACTATTTTATTTTATATGCTGGAATATGCAGAAAATAGGTTTACAAATTAAACAAATTTCTTCTAGTCAGAGAATGTTGCATATAATTTAATTTTTGCTTGATGCATAAAGTTAAAAGATTAAAACTAATAAAACAAGTTTTAAAAAGACTTTTTCATTTGATTACATTTTATATGATGGATTATGCAGAAAAAGTAGAATTGGGCTGAAAGATCTATTGCTTTATTACCTATTCAGGTTGTGTATCATGTTTTTAAAAAGTAACTAGTAACTAATTACTTTTGAAAATAAGTAATCAGTGAAATAATGGGATTACCTTTTTGGAGAAGTAATCAATAATTAGTTACTAAGTACTTTTTTCAAGTAACTTGACCAACACTGGTGGTGACACACCTGAATACTGAAACTTATAAATTACATAGTTGTTTGAACTGCTGATCTTGGAATCTGCAAATGTTTGGAAATGACTCCAAGAGCTCTTCCCAACTTATATAAATCTGCAGTTCACCTTAGATTTTGAGTTCCTTTGACTTTCCCATTGTTCTCAGTATTGGTTAATCCAATGAGTTCTGTAAAATAAGTTCTTTATATGCTGACAAGGACAGGAAGGAGGAAACTACCTTTAGCACCACCTTTTAAAAAATATAAGTGAGTGTATATATATATATATTTGAGCCTGAATGTATAATTTGACTGTTTGTGGATCAGAGAAAATCCTAAACAAATTCAAACTTTTTAAAATTATTAAACATGTATGCTGGGAAATCTTTCTACCCTGTGAAAGGAACAGCTCAAAGAAATCTTTAAAAGTGTATGCAAACTTCTGACCCCAACTGAATAAAAAGATCAGTAGGAGGTAAAAACTGCAATTCAAGACATACATACACTCACATGCCTGCTCATATATGCACAGGCAGAGGTTGAGCTTAGCTAAAGGTCTCACTTGATGGCAGTGTTCAGGAGCTGGATCTCCTCTTTCAGTTTCTGAGCCTCCTCATGCAGCTGAGCTCTCTCCTGCTGCATCTTACTGATGTACTCGGCGGTCTTCTGCAGTGTGGTGGCTTTGCTGATCTGCACACAGCAGAGAGAGGGATTACCACACATCAATCATATACAATAATTATTCACCATTAATCTGGTTGCACTGTTAATGCTAAGACTTAGCATTTGCATGTCAAATATTACAATTTTCCCATTAAACTCTGCAGTAACCCTACTGCCTCCAACTTTCAGCGTATCCATCTAAAATGCAGCAGCGCATGTTTTCACAGTACCTTTATGCTTGGCTGAGAGCTGAGCGTTGTCACGAGGTTATGTAAAGTGTCAAATCCCAGTTTGATGTTGAAACGCCTCTTCTGCTCTGCTGAGATGTGAGTTATCCTCCTGGTGTCTGTTTGCTGCACACAGCAGAGCTCAGAAATATATCTGTCACACTTCACACACATTCACATACTGAGATAGCAATAAGACCTCCTATGTTCTTACTCATCACTTAACAAGGACTTGATTATATTTATATGTATAAAAAAAGAATATATCCAGGATTTCCTACCTTACTTGATTCTAGCTTTCCATATCCTGAGAACCCTGAGTGTGGAGACTCCGGGTTGGAGGCTTTGTCTAGAGGGTTTGGTGGTGATGTTTGTCCTGGATGTGTTGGAAAATTAACTAGAGAAAAAATAAATAACATACATGACATTTATGTATTATATTTGCTGGAAATCAGATGCCCCTATGCATGTCAAACCCTGCAGTAATGAGTTTTTAATCAATTAAATCAGCTAGACATGTTGTGGCTGTGGATGCTGGCATTTAATTAAGGCTTCTGCAGTACAGTTTCAGTCAGGACCATTACGCTCAAAAGAAGATTGATATTTTTATCTGCAGTAATTATCTTTGGTATAATGGCTCTCCTCTGGGGCTTTGCATGCAATGTGCCACTCAACGTTCATAACAGGAAAGGTGAAGGTGAGGAGAGCGGTAAAGGAGGAGCTTGGGTAGGGGTGGGTTGCTAAGTGGCTTGCAGCAGCCCAGCAACTATGCAGAGGCCAAAAACTATTAAACTGTTACACTATATGATACTTTTTATCATGATAGGTTTTTGAATAGGCTGTGTAATAAATTTGGGCCATCAAAACTGACAAAATGTCCATCAACCATATATAGATATAACTGTTAAATAATGAGGTTGCACTGTAAACGTGGGATGACTGAAAATAACATTTTTTATTGAATGATGAGTTTAGATTTGAGACTCCACAGAAGCCTGATTACAACGCAGCACTTTGCAAATTAAGATTGACCATTTAGATTTAGTTTCTCTTTTTTGGTCATGAGCTGCAGATTAGTAAATAATTAAAAAAAAAAAAATTTACTCTGCAGTGCTCAAGCAGGAAAATTGATTTTCAAAATGACTTTGGTTCTAAAAGAATAAACTAATTTATCAGCTGCTCATTAGTTTCTACAAATGACTCTCTTATTAGTTAGTCGTCAGCTCCTGTCACAGCACAACAAACATTTATATTTTGAAGCAGTCAGACTGTGCTCTGCCTTTTAATTTTTACAGTAACATTCTTTAACAGCTGCTTGTGTATTCAATGTTAAAATGACACCACTTTCTTGTTCACATATGGCTTCTTCTTTGCACATCAGAGCTTTAAGCTTTCAGGAAGTGTTTCTGACTCCATGCAGCGATCATCCCCGTTTTTAATGCAGTGCCGCCTGAACCTGAAGATCACAGGGATCCAGTATTGATTATCAGTGTTGCCCCGTACACACAGTGATTTCCCCATTCTCAGAATCTTTTGATGATATTATGTAATGTAGTCAAGAGATAGTCAAGGTCTTCATGCTTTTAAGCTGATGAACGTTACTCTAAAATTGGTCCATAATTTAAAGAGACTTTTTTTGTTGATTGGTGAATCGCTGCCTTTCTCTTAAAAAATAAAAAATAAAAAAAACGTAGAAATTTTAAATTTGTGCTTGAAGAATTTGATGCCATTCCACAGCAGTGTGTGACCAAGCTGGTGACCAGCATGAGGAAGTGGTGCCATGCTGTTGTGGCTGTGTATGGTGTGGCTGTGTACGTGTTACTAAGGCCCCTGTTTGTTAAATGGATAAACTGTTAAAATTGCTGATATGGTTTGTTTCTTCAGAATTCAATCATCCAATCTAATAAATGACACTAAACAAGAGTCAGTAGCAGAACAAGCTGTTTGGCATTTGCAGAGAAGATGGCACATTTTTCGTGGCCACAACCCACATTTGATTAAAAAAAAAAAAAAACCCCCCCCCCACAAATTTCCTTAGATTTTGTGCTTTTTACCAAATCGTCCTGACCTGTTGACAGTTAAGCATCTGGTATGTTTTTTACGTTCTACAGTAAATCAAATATTGGTTTTTAAGATTTGCAAGTCATTGCTTTCTGTGCCACTTTTTTGTAAATGGGGTTGTATCACTCCCTGAAGCAGTGAAGTCCTACCAGTTAAGCTGCTCCTGTCAGTGCTGTAGAGCTGAACAGGTGACAGTTTCTCAGTCTTGGGAACGAGGAGGGTTGTGCCAGTGTCTGAGGTACCGTGGGTAAGCAGGGCAGACACAGCAGAGCCTCTGGAGGTGCTGGTGTGAGGTCCACTGTGGACCAGGGTGGCACTCTGGCTTTGCAGAGGCGTCAACACGGGGATCCCTACCGACCAGCCGGCCCCGTGCTGCAGCTGTGATGAAGGTCCACCTACATGCGTGCCTCTGCTTGTCTGCTGAGCAACACATGGTGTCCAATTAGAAGACCTGTCTCACAAAAACAAAATCACTTTCCCCTGAAAGGATGTGGCACAGAGTATTTAGAACAGAGATTTAAACCAACGCCTATAAAAATGATTAGGAACTTATAATGGACGTAAATCTGCTTGCTGAAAAGAGACCGCTTGCTATTTCCTCTTCTGTTTAGGTTAGATAAGTAAACTTTTGGATGTAACCTATGTATTAGGTAAGCTTTTGAAACATTTCTGCAGTCTTCTACAAAAACATTAACACTAAGGTGTGGCTTCTAAGGACACCTGTGTCTATTGCCGGCACACAGCACTCCTTCAGCTCCTCATACTTAAATACATATATCAGAAACACAATGCTGAGTGGCCTTGAGGATATGAATATCCATTCTCCAGTAGCACTTGGTAAAAGTGACTAAAGTTCATTAGTTATTTCTTGTTGACATGCTGTGCTAAGCCAGTTTTCCGCACTCACTGAGGAGCTAAAGGATGATGACCTCTGAGCTTTGGCTGTCACTGGAGCAGTATCAAATCCCAGGGTTGGCTTTCCTGAAAACACAAAAATCAAAGATTAAACATACAAAACTGTTAGATGAGGAAGAACATGTCAGAATTCACTCACGTTCATGAGCCCCAGTGGAGAGCAGTTTAGCCAGACAGCTGGTGGGTGGCGGGGTGGATGGAAGTACAGGGGGGGCAGCTGTCCTCGCCCCTCCTGTCTTTTGCTTATGCTTCCCTTTGGCCCCCGTAAATGTCACCTGCTCTGGCACCGAGAAGCAGTGAGCTGCTGTGACAGAGGGCAGCGCTGCATGGGTCGGGTCAGATACGACAGCCGGGTAAGAGAGAGAGTGGCAGGGAGTCTGGGAGTACGTGTCCCCTGTGTGAGGGTATCCGTGAGCCTGCTGCACAGCACCCTGAGCCCCCATGGTGGAGGCTGTGTGAGTGATGACAGTAGAAGTCCCACTGGTCGTCGTATAGTAACCAAACTTGTGGCATGGCAATGGGTACAAAAAGGGAATACTTGCAGAGACCGTCTGCTCAGTGCTGCTGCTAAATGCTATAGAAACGGGTGCATTGTCGTATGACTGATGTCCATAAGGCATGGCTTCTGTTATGATGTCAGATGTGTGGTATTCTCCACAATCCTGGCCAGAGCTGGCCTGGTTTGGCCGGGTATTAGATATAGAGGGGTGGGGCAGATTGTCAGATGGTAGATTGGGCTGGGAAAGAAAGAATAAATCTGTTTTACTGATTAAACAAGAATAATATTAGATGCTGGAATAATGGAATAATCCTGCAGCAATAAACACAAGCAGAAGCAGCTGATAACAGCAGCAGTACCTGAGCCAGCTGTGTGTCAATAAGAAGCTGGGGAGCTGTTGCCACAGGGGAGGGAACTGGAGCAAACGCTGCACTAGAAGAAGTCTCAAAATAGCTACAGTCTGCAAAACCAGTGTGCTCGGTGAGCTGGCCACGGTTGTTCATAAAGATATCTGAGAAAGAGTACAGTATATATAGTATGTTATTCAGAATGTCAGCTGGAAAAGGCACTGATACAGCTGGAAGATAAAACATTTAAAAGAATAATCTAATTAAATACAGTACATGTGACATATATGGACATTCAACATAACAAAATACCTAAAATATCAATCATCTGTGTAGAAGTAACTCAAACTTTATGCTGAAAAGGAAGTAGGAAGTAGAAACTTACATGATCCTACCCCTCCTTCCTGTCTAATGAATAATAGAAATATTCTTCTTACTTTTAAATGGCCTGCCAGCGGCTCATATACACATACAAGTGCGCGCGCACACACACACACACACACACACACACACACACACACACACTTATTCCTTAGATTTTACTTCACGCAATACATGGAAAGTAGGATAGTGCTCTCTGGTGGACAACTGAAGAAACAGTGGTTATACCAAATACGGATTTTGTATCTGCAATATTGCAATATCGTGACAGTGACCAATAAAAACCAGTGTGTCACTGGAACTTTTTGCAGATGCCTCATTCTAGACATGGTATATCACTAGTACTTACACTGTACAGCCATAAGTATTCACAAAACCATTCAAATCACTGAATTCAGGTGTTCCAGTTACTTTCATGGCCACAGGTGTATAAACAAAACAAAACAAAAAAACAAAAAAAAGAAATCACACACCTAGGTGTGCAGACTGCTTCTACAAACATTTGTGAAAAAATGGGTCACTCTCAGGAGCTCAGTGAATTCTAGTGACAGGATGCCACCTGTGCAGTGAGTCCAGTCTTAAAGTTTCCTCACTACTAAATATTCCATAATCAACTGTTAGTGGTCTTATAACAAAGTGGTAGCAGTTGAGAACGACAGCAACTCAGCTACAAAGTGATAGGCGTAAACTCACAGAGTGGTGTCAGTGGATGCCGAGGCACAAAGTTCACAGAGGTCACCAACTTTCTGCAGAGTCAGGAGAACACTACTTGTCTGTGTATGGTTTGATGGAGGGGGGATTATGGTGTGGCATTGCTCTTCAGGAGTTGGGCTTGGCACTTTAGTTCCAGTGATACGAACTTAACTGGCCTACACAGAGTCCTAACCTCACAGAAATTAATAGGAACAGAGTCTGCAAGCTGGGCCTTCTCATCTGTCATCAGTTTCTGACCTCACAAATGCAGTTCTGGAAGAATGGTCAAAAATTCCCATAAACACTCCTAAACCTTGTGGAAAGCCTTCCCAGAAGAGCTGAAGCTGTTTTATCTGCAAAGGGTGTGCCAACATCATATTAAACCCTATGGATTAAAAATGGGATGTCACTCAAGTTCATTTGCGTGTGAAGGCAGACAAGTGAATACTCTTTGCAGTATAGTGTCTCTTTTGTGTTTATTTTAAAGGCAAAATCGCAACATATCAGTAAACTTGAATAAAACTTGCTAAATTTGAACAATCTAGTTGTAGAACTAAATGATGTGACAACCCATAGCAGAATTGATTACCGTCTGTCTTCTTGATATAGCCGTGGCTTCATTTCAGAGGGACAAAGAACAAAAATGGAAAATGAAACCATGACACAATGTGAAGCTCTCTGCATGAGATGATCAGTCAGGGTATTTGCATTTTATCTGCCAGGTCACACAGTTTTAGATCTATGCTGGTGGGCTGCCAGCTGTGAGAAAAATATTTTTTCACGTGTTATTTAAAGTTTGAGCAGTCAAACATTAACTGGCTTCAGACACACCTGGCAGTAACCCCAACTTTTCCTAAACTGAGCGTCTTTCGTCAAGACAGCGTTCAGAACGCCTCTCAGTAGGTAATGCATACCAAAAGCTCTGTTTTTTTTTATCTCAGTAAAAAGAAAACTCAGTATTTCTCATGGCTGTGTCGCTCTGACAGATATTAGCTGCCTGAACACTGTCCAGCAAAGCAAAGCCACCACACAGCTGATCCCTCAGGACCCTGTCAGGGCAGTGAGAACAAACACACACACACACACACACGCTCACAGCAGTGGGCAACAGGTTGCCTGTTGGTTACAAAGACTGACTTGTAGCCATGGGGCTGCTGGATTGCACCACTGAAAGTAATACAAAGGCTAGAAAAATCACAGCCATTGTTGCCCTGAGCAAGAAACTAAACTCTAACCTACTTCCTCCCTCCTGCCTGAAGCTTTGCTCCTCTTTTGCTGCAGGCTGACTGTTCACTATAAAGACTAAAGCAGACCCCAGGCATAACACTATACTGTCTCCTGTGCAGTAAGTGTCAGCTTGGTAAGTTAGGTGCTCTACATTTAGTCATGCTTTACAACGACATTTACTTAATCATGCGTTAATTAACTAACTAATAGGAATTAAGGTAGCAACATAATTTTACTTAATAAAAAAATAGAAAAGTGATTAAAAACAACGTTCTCTCTGATTTTTACAGATAACCATCAGAAATGTACTTGTCTAGTATTCAGAATGGCCAAAGTTCATTGACCAAAAAAAAAAAAAAATCTGTCATCTTCCAGCCCATCAATATTTATTTCCCCCAGTTTCTAGGTGGTGCCAAAAGTAGCAATAGTGGTTAAATACATCCTCTTCCACTTCCCCATTTTCCCCAGTTCAACCCTGCCTCTGACAATCCTTTAACTCATGAATGCCAAACAACATACTGCTGACACAGCACAAATCAGAGGAGTGTCACTCAAGGTTTTTTCACTCATCAACATCTGGAACAGAAACTTAATCATACTTTTGTAGTGCATAAATTAAGAAAATCATCATCCAAATATGGCTGATAAGAATCTAATCTTAAAAACTCGTGTACTTTTCAAACTATATCATGCACCGTCAGCGAGCATTTAACTGTAATCAACCAGCGATCGGATACATTAATCAATTCTCCACATGTACGTCATTTACAGATAAACAGATGGACGTATGAAAGGGTAGAAAGTACCTGGTATATCCATGAAATCATCCAGGTTGGGTTGCAGTGGAGTCAAGCCTGGCTGAATCATGTCAGCATTGCTGGTGTATGCTGAAGTGAAAGAGAACATAATAATAGATGCATGCGTGAGAAAGAAATGCTCTAGTGCTATTGTGTATTTTTTTTTTGACAGGTCATCTTTCATCATAGGGAATTTCCTTATTTGTAAGGTGGGTTTCATTGGTTGAATTGCTAACCCATGTGACCAACAGACAGAGTCACCAAAATGAGGTAGAAGCTTAGAAAGTGAAATACTTCTACATTATATTAAAGCATAGTTTGGATTTGTTTGCTCTCTTGCTGAGAGTCAGAAGGTGGATCTTTCATCAAAGGCTGTTTTCAACATAGACTAGCAAGCACTGGACACTGGCAGAAACAGCCAGCTGGCTGTGTTTAAATTCAACCTGTCCACCTGCCAGCTGAAGAAATCCCATATCTTGTTTGTATAGATTGCACAAGAAACAAAGTGTTGATGGTGACTTCCTGCTTTGCCGTGTTGTTGCCTTGTCACTGTGAGATGGCTTTGAAAGCAGCACAGACTCCAAAATGTACTGTGCCTGATAGTGCCTGATCAGCTCTAACTGAGCTTTAGACGTGCTGATCCACATTGCCTTTTTACCCATGTTTTCATTCTTTTTAGGCTAGGACAACCATCTGCTGGGTAAAGCCATACTTTGAACAGACAGATAATGAGAGCGTTGGGAACCTGAGTGCGAATGGATGACAGGCTATTGTTAAAAAAACAACAACAACAAAAAAAAACCCAGGTGATGTAGCACCACGGTAAACAGTCCCTAACCCCTACTTTTATATGTTGCTGTTATCAAATTTTAAAGAAAAAATAGATATATATATTTCTCAATTTCTCAGCATTTTATATGATGCCCGTGTATTATTTTCATTATTTGAAAATAAATGCATTCTGCTGTTATTTACCTTTTTTTTGGAAAAGGGCATGCATGTCTGAAAACAGGACCACATTTAAAATGAGAGAAATAAAAGTCCAACCATATCGCTATGTTTATGTTCCTTTTTTTGACAATCTGTCCCTAAAGCTCCTGTTTATGACAGACATGAGTTAGAAATATCATTTTGGGCAATTTATTTGATTAAAAAAGTCAAATGAACCGCGATATAATTTTCAGCCCAGTGACGACTAATTGGAATCAATTATTTTAATCCACGCAGCGTGCAGCCTACGATCAGCCTTGCTTTTAAATGCTTCCAATCAAATTCTGCAGGATGTGAGACAAGTCCCTGCTGAAAGTCATTCCACAAACTTGTCTACTACTCACTGTTGTGTCGCTCGCTGGTCCAGGGACACGGCTTCTGTGTCATGGTGAACAGGGTGTCAGAGATGTCGGACAGAAGGCAGTCCAGGTCGAACATGTGGGCCTCTGCGGGGACAGCCTCAGGTTCCTGGTAGGTCTGATAGGACCATTTGTCCTGCCTGGCTTGGCAGATCTGACCCTGCAGAACATCAACAAGGAATCAGAACACTTACAGGATCTGACATGCCGAGTTAATCCCAGATCTATCCATTAGGGGCTCAATATAAATAGAGCTGGAAAGTCCTAATTCATCAATGACTTCTGGTTCTCCCAATCTGTGCCTGCAATTGGTGCTCTATGAAAACTTTGTGCCACATTTGTTCTGCTGATAAATGATAAAAAGCCTCTCAAAACTAATATAAAACAGCAAGAAAAACAAACAAACATCTATATCTAGTTATACACAAAACAAAACTGCACATCTGCAGCATTCACAACTTCAACAGGAAACATGCCCCCCCCCAAGTGCTCCTTCTCCCTTGGAAACCCAGTGAACAACTCACAGAAACGAAGTGCCACAGCCAGCCTGTTTGAGACGCTTATAAGCCCGGGGCCACATTTATAGGGAAGCCCACCAGATTGAGCCGGAAACTATTTCTGATTACGTCTGAGCACACGACATCCCCTCTTAGAATACGAGCGTGCACGAGCAGAAATGAGGTAAGATTGTTGGGCGCACATGCATGTGTGTATGTGCGCGCGTGTGCATGCGGGGTGCATCATGAAAAAGCTGTTTTGACACATTGTTCAGAAACACTGGGCCCTCACAGGTTTTCATTATGTCGGCTTTGTTCATTTCTTTATTTTGATGTCTCACCATTTCAATAAGAGCGGCAGCCTTTTGTCCCTGACCTAATTCTGAGAGTCGCACACACACAAACGAACACACACACACGTGCATGCAAACTGGAAGAGGCCCCTGCTAAACACAAACTGATGCTGCTTGGAGAAAATATACACATGCATATGAGCGGCTGAAATACTGCAGCATCGATGGGGTGCGTTTACATCCTTTGGTGAGAAGTTTCGTTTCAAAAGAGATTCTCCTAGATCTAACTTTGATATCCAGAAGGACGCAATTTTTTATTATAAAAATCATCAGTGAACCTTACCCTACCTTACACATTACCCCACTTTTAAAACTTTTGCATCTCCTACCTATCAAGTTTGAATTTCATTCAACGACGTTGGTCCTTCCTTTTTGTGGAGAGGGGGCCCACCTACATTATTGAACTGTTCCATCCCTGCACTACAATTTGTTTTCTAAGGCCCCTATCGAGGGGTCTTCTTATGGTTCCGTGTGCCTGTCCAAAAACTGTGGGTGATTGTGCCTTCCACACCTTAGCTGCAAAACTGCGGAACAGCTTGACTCTCTTTGTGCCCATTTTAAAAGGCAGCTTAACCCTGTAACACCAAGTGCATTGTATTTAATGGGTGAGGTTTAGAGACCGCTACATTATCAGTGTGATTGTTTTTCCCTGAAAAGCCTAAATACGTTGCACAAATGTTAAGCAATAAATTGCACAAATATCCCAGATGTAAAAAAAAATAATAATAATAAATCTAAATTGAAAAGTCCTATTTTAAAAATTTGTCAGAAGGTTCATTAAATAATGTAGTTTCCAAACAATTTGATTTTTCTGGAAATTATTTGATGGTTCAGAGTGTACAGGGTTAAAACTCATCTGTTCAGACAGGCCTTCGGGTAGTGCTTGTAGTGTGTGTTCATTTTGTTTTCTTATGTGTGCGCCTCCCTTTTGCACAGTGTGATTTTTTTTTCCCCTTTCATAGAGCTATAAAAACAAACTTTACTCACTTACACGGCATTATCACCTAATAGGATATTATTTCACTCTCAGACTGACTGAATATAAGGGCTAATGTTTTGTTTACTTAACACATTGCGTTGCAAGTCCAGTGATCTTAATTTTCAGTGTTTTTCGTGCTTTTATTAGAGCAGCTTTCCAGCTGCCTTCTTGGCTCCACACCACACACACTATACCCTTCAGGTCCCGGCAACCTACTGAAATAGGGAAGGTGTGACCAAGTGATGAAGAACAGCTCAGGGTCAGCTTCCCCTGACACCACACCCTGAACCCACTGCTCCACCCCTCCCCTGCAGCTGAGCCACAAACCACACCCCGCTACAGTCTGTAAATGAACTGTGTAAAAATCTATTGAAATACATTGTCACTGTAGATAATACTCTGAACTATTTTTTACTATTCTACTTTATTAGAAAGCGGTGATGTTAAAAATGTAAAGCCAATTAAATTTCAGACTGTCACGGATTAAAAGTGCAACTGTAACTGTGTAACCACATATATGACATGATTACAGTACACGACATACACACTTTTGACTAGTGTTTTTCTAGGCACTAAATGTAATCTGTTAAGAGAATGGTGTGATAAGAATATGAGAGCGCAGAGCATAAAAACACAATGTAGTGATCTTTGACCTGTCAGCTACTTGCTGATATTGGCCTTGCCGCGTAATCCATCAAAAGACGGGTCAGACGCAGCATTATTATTGGAGTTTTCCTAATGTTGACCTCAAGTAAAGTGTGGACTTCCAGTGCCACAGCACATCTACAGAATAATGAAAAATTAGAGCCCATGAAAGATGAAATGTGAGGAATACTATCATGAATGAGGCACCTCCCACTCTCTGCCCCCCCTGCTGTTTCTCCTCTCTGCCTCTAAATATTTTGTCTCCGCCACCTTAGCGTCACTGTCGAAAGCCGCTGCCCCTCTGCTGCCCGGTTTTTGCCAAGTGCTGCTGGAAGTAGGTCACATTTGATTAGGTTACATTCATTTTTTTCACTGTTTTTCCTTGAATAAAGATAAAGAGTTATGGTTATTGTTGCAGCGCGCAGTTAGCTGGGTCAGTTGCCTTCATGTGTCAGGTTGTGACGCACAGCCCAAGTTGTTTTGCCCATTTCTATTTTCTTTTTTAATTCCCCCCTCCCCCCTCCCCTCTCGTTCAGCCAGGGAGGCTAAATCCAAATGCTAAAAATAGTCGCTTGGTGGACTTTAGTGATCGTATGTCACTAAAACGACATTCAAAAGTAAACAATGCCAGCAGGTCACCCACACATTACAATATACGCTGGGTCAGTTGGCCAGCTTCAGCCTTCGCTTATCGAAATCAATACTCGTCTACTTTAATTTGCTTCCAATACTGCAATAATGTAGCAATAATGAAGTAATGTGTGACTTCTGACTTACCTCTTGAAGCATTAATAGAATGTCATCCTTCTTTTTCTGAAGCTGCAGGAGGAAAACACAGAGCGAGTGTGCACTTTGGATGTGGAAATGAACCATGTTTTTGTTTCTATGCTCATCACCTTAAGTTAACTAATTACAGTTTTGATCAGGTAAAAGTGTTGGAAAGTGGTGCCAGTGGGGTTCATCCTTGGGGACTATGACAACGTGACAAACTGTCCAACCAATAGGTACTGGTGAGCTGACTTAGAGACAGTTTAAGGATGTACTGTGAAAAAGTTGAGCGCTCACCCTCTTCTTATAGTAAATCCTCCATTTATGGTACTCCTTGATCACCACCTCAATCCTTCTCTTCCAGTAGCTGCCCTCTAATATGATCGCCTGTTGACACGACGCCAGAGAAACACTAAGTATGATATTTCGTTTTTCAAGGATGAGCTAAAACTTGCAACACCTACATCATTCATTCACTCACTCACTCACTTCGGGCTTTCGATGCGCATCTGCCTCCAAGCCATCCAGCGGGGTCACAAAGCCACACACTGGGTTTTTCCTCTTCTCCACATCTGAGCCCAGCAGAAAGAGGAAAAAAGGACAAGAAAATCACCTGCTGTGTAGACATTCATTCTGGTGAAATGTGGATTCTCTCGACCCTTTATGTTAGGTCACCCGGTTCTTCTAGTCTCACAAATTTAAAAAAAGCACCAGCACTCACACTGAATGAACCACGCTCTCCAGATTGCATTGTTCAGGCGGATCTTATCCCTCCACAGCAACCGCAGACCCTTAAAAGATTTCCATTTAGGAGAGACTATCTTACCACTGTGGAGAAAAGAAAGGTGGAATATGTATTTGTTTAGGGGAAAATGTGAAAGCCCTTTGATTCATACTCTTTGTGGCAAAAAGGCATAAACATGCATAAATGACTCTTTTAGAAAAACAATGGGAACACTACCTCAAACCTGTGGGAAACCTGTCCTGATTTTGACTAATAGTAGCCAATCAACTTATTCCCCGGTATACAACCAGGCTGTTTGTGCTTTTTTTTTTCCTCCCTCACTTTTTCTCTCCCTGCTGAGAAGAGGGCTCCTAATGTGAGGTGCTCAAGGAGTTGCTAGGAAGCCTGGGGAAATCATTCTCAACATGCTTTTAATGGACTGACATGGCTGCGTATTATTCAGCCCAAACAGCAGAGACAGCGTATTGCGGAAAAAACAAAGAGCAATCAGCAGAGGAACCACTTAACATCAGTCTGGTTAATGATAAATAGCGAAAAGTAGAGCAGCAATCTGTGCGGAATAAGAGGCCATGTCATAGGCTTGGAAAATATATATATAATAAAGTACTTGTGGCAAAATTGTGGCACTATTTCAGGATTCATTGTGCAACTATTATCAAACTAGACCTATAAACAAACGCAATTTGCCACCCAGTGACAGCAGATAAAAAAAAAAAAAGTCTTCTTTGGGCCAAAGGTTGATGACAGCTCTTATAAACAAAGAAAGTGGTCCTCATTTTTTAAGTAAATGAAAAATCTACATGTAGTCTGATGTTACTGAAACGTAAGCACGTGTAGAGAGTATTAGGGAGTATAGGGAGGTTTCTTTGGTCTTTGGTTTGTTTTAAGTGCGGCTTCCTCTGCTATAGCTGTTCATATGCAGGAGCTGTTTGTAACATCTTGTAACAAATGGCTGCTCTCAAACCGAAAAACAAATTTCTGGGGCATCGTGTCAGGAGTTTCTCTCCTTTGCATCAGTCACACTGTCCCCTGTCCAGTCCTGCCAACTAGAATCAAAGTCCACTTTTTTTTTGGTGAACATTTCCAAACTGGTTATGCAACAGACTGACAACACATATACACAAACAACCACAACCTTAACTATCAGCTTTGAAGGGAAATCTATTAAGACACATATATATATATATATACACATATACATATATACATATACACATATACATATACATATATACATATACATATACATATATATATACATATACATATATATATACATATACATATATATATATACATATACATATATATATATATATATATATAAAACAGTTGCCTCAAGGCAACTCAAGAACCTACAATAATACATTTTGACAAAACAAATGGTACAACTTGAATCTACTTACAACTTTTTATTCTTTCTGATTTCTCAGTTAAT